>JAIUZE010006445.1:0-44244 GCA_022085475.1 Heliosperma pusillum | reverse complement strand
AAGAAAATTTTAAAATTACTCCCTTTTATATACAACTTTTTCAAACTTACTCCCTTTTATAACAAAATTTCAAAATTACTGCCTTATAAGCGACTTCCGATCAAAAATTGCTACCAAGACCCAACTTAAGTCATAATTATAAAGAATTGACGAATTTGCTCTTGTTTATAACACATACCTTTTCAGTAATTTATTCTATTCTACCTTGTTTATCCTAATTTACTATTTACTCATTTTCGAATATTATGAACAAATTACTGCGTTAAATTCAATTAACCTAAATCCAACGACTTCAACTCCCATTTGATCATTGCTAGGTAAGTTATTCTATTCTAATTTGTTAGTTGTTTATTCTGTTTTGATTTTTATTAGTTTACTGTTATTCGTACAGTTTACTAAAACCTAATTTATGTAATTTAGGGGTTTTTTTATTTATGAACGTAATTTATTGTTATTTATTTGATTATTAGTTTACTTCAATTCCTCAAGCTGATTAAACCCTAATTTATGTGATTTATTAGTTTCCCAATCCCTATTTGATTGAATGATTTGAGGCAACAATGATGTGTTGATTAGTGCTGAACATTTACCCTTTCTTGACCTACACTATCATTTGATTTGTAGGAATGGATACTAACTTTAATGCTAACCTGCGTATATTTATGGTGGCCAGTTTGAGTCAAGAAAAGGTAGAACTGAGTATGTTGGAGGGGGTGCCTATTTAATTTGTGGAATTTTGACTCAAAGTTTAAAGGTAAGTTGATGGGGTAGAGAAGATGAGATGAAGAAAGAGAAGATAGAAACAAGGTAGGCAGAGAGAAAGAAGTTAAACCAGAAAGAGAGATGAGGGAAATATTAAGGCAAATGAAACAGGGGCAAAATGGGAAGGAAATTACAAAAAAATTGAATTTTGCCGGAAAATTGGTCAACTTATGACTTAAATTGGGTCTTGGTAGCAATTTTGATCGGAAGTCGCTTATAAGGGAGTAATTTTGAAATTTTGTTTTAAAAGGGTGTAAGTTTGAAAAAGTTGTATATAAAAGGGAGTAATTTTGAATTTTTCCTATTATAAATGATAAAGTTTAATTTAGATCATTCGACTCAATATATTTCAATTAGAGAAGGGCAAATGCGGACTTGGGCCAGACGTAGGCCGCGCTACCATGATGTTTTCGGCGCACGAGCATGCCAGTTAGCGGGTTTTGGGCGGGTTCGTGGACCGGACCTATGTAAATTTTCGAAAATGCATTGTACAAGCCCGCTTTGTTAGCAGGACGTGCCAAATGGGTCGACCCGTCCATGAATAACTCTTAATTGAATAAGCAAAATGAATCAAAGTGTTTCATAATTAATAGATTGTTGATTTTCAATTTAAAACTAAAGTAAATTTTTCGATTTTAGAATATGTAAACCAATATGGTGGGGTAAGCAGCATTTTTTAAAAACAACATATTAACCACAAATATACTGTTTCAATGTGTTATTTATCAAATACCAAATAATTATTCATTGGTTAAACATGTTAAAACTCTTCCAACATTTCGTTACCAAACACCCCTAACAAAATGTTAATCACAAGAAGAAAATTTACCACCCGAAATTTCCTTTTAACCTCCATCCTTGATGTCGGTGCGGCCATAAAATACGTGATGAGATACGAAAATGGAGCAGAAAATCCGCAATCACAGTAAACAACAACAATGCAAAGAACTCCTTTCTCATGCATTAATCTAGTAGTGTCTTAAAAGCTTCATGTGGCCTACTATATGCAGTGATAACTAATTATTTACGATCTCATTAATTAAATAGACAAAGATTTAATTACAATAAATTGTTTTTATGATGTAACAGTGTTAATGTGGACTCCTTTGCACTGAACAGAAAATATTAGCTGGATAATTAGTTATGGATGTTGAAAAATTAGGTTAAGTCTCATAAGTGAGCATGAAAGTCCATATAGGCTTACCCAAGTGCATCTAATTATGTTTACTTTAGATGTTGACCTTGTTGATCAATTAATTAGCATTAGAAAATGAGCTAGCGTTACTCGATTGCAAAATCCGTGACTTATTAGTTATTACCCGAAATCATATGACTTATAAATTTATAGGAACTCCAATTCATTCGTCAAGGTGGAAGTTACTTACCCACGTCCTAGGTCTCCGTAGGTAAGTGAGAATTGGAGTGAAGTTACTTATGTACTTCCCGTATTCAGTTCCAACGAAACAACTTTCTCCTGATTCATGTGAAATGTACAATCATGAGAAAACTTTATACTTTCTTGGTATTTCAATTCCTCTTACGAACCAAACGATCCATGAAACAAAGCACGTGAGTTAGATATTATTCTTAATACTTAGCACACATTTAATTAGCAAGCATGTCAATTTCTATTTTTTACGAGCCTCATAAAATCAACATTATGAATAGTTTACCGAAAATAGATATCTGAAATATCTTGATCTTGAGACGTGTTTTCAACCTTTTACTCCATTACCTCTAATTTGTACTTAAATAAATTTTAAAATTAAATATATATCAGCTAATTTAGCTCGCAAAATCATGATTAAGAGTTCAAATGCCAGCTATTCACAAATTCTTGTTTACAACCGTTGTAAATCAGAATAATTTACAACGAGGGTGTAAAACCATCCAAACCAAACACTTTTTCCGGGGATGATGGGGTGATTAACCCCTCGTTATAATTTACAACGGTTATAAGCAAGACTAATTGCCAACTATTTGTCCTTATAGCCCATGAAGAGACTAACCATGAGAGTCGTTGCAACTTAAATGTATGTACTCCCTTCGTTCCCATTAATTATTGTCATATTTCTTTTTAGTTTATCTCAGTGAATTGTTGTTCATTCTATAATAGGAAGGTTTTTCATGAGTAATTTGATCACCTAATGAAACTATTGTCCACTTATCATTCAGTAAATGGAACCTGAAATAGTCCTCTACTTTTTTCTTTGTCTTTGTGCCAAAATGATAGGATAATAATTGAACGAGACAGAAGGAGTAACTTGATAGTTAATAGTCTAATTACCATAAAAGCTAGTGTGGAGCAACTTTTGTGAAAGAATAGACACGTTGTAGGTTTTGACATTTACATTGATTGCAATTTACGCATCAAGGACACTATAAAGTTGTTCAATTTCAGCAATGAAGGAGTTGTCTAATGCAATTGAATGAAAACTTCAACATAGAAACGGCTACTTGTAGTACTCGTCCTAGCATCGATGTTGCCCTACTTAATTTCTTCTTTGCATTTACTTAAAAAATTACAAATTGTAGAATAAGACGATATATTTTTATAAGAAGTTTATGTTAGAGATATTGTTAGGGAATATCCGGTATATTACAATATACCATATCGTAATAATATATTAGTGTGGTAGAATAATATCTACAATTGCCTACTTTGAGATGGTTTAGAATATGTCGCCTATTATATATAGTCGATTCCTAATGTAGTTGAAACACGAATTAATAATACAACTATTCTCGATTTATATGAATTCCCCCCTCTCGATTTCCAATATGGTATCAGAGCCTCAAGCTCTTGAGGCCTAAATACAAGATATTTCGCTGCCTCCCGGTGGACTTATATATGATGTAAAATGTCTGCCGGGGGGATTCCATCATCGATAATTTATAACTCATTATTTAAAAAAAAAAAATCAAAACAACTTCGTTGGTCGTGTTTCATTGTGGCATTGTGATGCTCAATTCTCTATTTCCTTATCTTGATGCTTGTGCAACGTGGTTTTTGTGCAAGTGTGTTGTGAGAAGAGTTTGATCTAATGATTGATCAAACTCTATGACATGTTTGTGTATATTGGAGAACGAATAGGTTGGTACGTATTCTCTATTGTTATTTGATTTAACGGATATTTTTCCGTTAATTAAATTTGTCAAGTTCGAATTGAATATCGTTCTTGATAATTATCGATCGATGAATTTGTCGGGTTTCAAAAAGGAGTTTCCGTCCGACGAATTTGTTTCATTACTGGCGAGTAATCACGCAATCAAATCGACTGGCGAGTTATCACGCAATCAAATCGACTGGCGAGTTATCACGCAATAAATTGATCGAAGACCGAAGATTGACGGTTGAAGAAATTGAGTTTTTTTTTTCTTTCCTTATTTTGCAAACTCATGGAAATTTCGAAAAATTACCATGGGTTTGACGGGGGGTGTTAGAGATATTGTTAGGGAATATCCGGTATATTACAATATACCATATCGTAATAATATATTAGTGTGGTAGAATAATATCTACAATTGCCTACTTTGAGATGGTTTAGAATATGTCGCCTATTATATATAGTCGATTCCTAATGTAGTTGAAACACGAATTAATAATACAACTATTCTCGATTTATATGAATTCCCCCCTCTCGATTTCCAATAGTTTATTTATTTAATGTTAATAAATGAGTAGTCTATTATACAATGGGACGATCTCACACTCTAAGATCGTTTCACACAATAATTACTAAATGAAATTCTTTTAATGGTTGACATTTTGCCAGGCAAAAATAAAAACCGTTAATAATAAAAATTACTCCTATTTTATATTTGTATATACGTTTGTATTTCCCCATTAAGTTGATCAATTTAACGTTGCAAAGGGCATATTAAAACACTACGGGGAAACTTTTTTTTCCTAATAACTGTGATATTTCATCAATTTATGGTTTTGGATTTTGGAATTATGAATGAGAATTGGTATAGAATCAATCGAGTTTTAACTAGAGATACAAAATCTTATAGATATACCCGTATTATAAAATCAACTTATAATCTTTGTAGTAGAGGTGATTAAAGGAGGGCTTGAGCCGAGTTACGTTATGTTTTGGCCCATGAACAAGTGAGTTATCGGGCCTCTTTGTATGTAATTTACTTAAAATGTTTGGTGCATATCCGTTTTTAGGTCGGATGAGTTGGGTCAATGAACAGAACGACCCATGATCAACTCTAATTTGGAGTTAAAACCACTTTGATGAGATAAAACCCAATTACACAAATAATAGAAAAAAAAATCCCCTTTGTGTCTATTGAGATCGGACAATCAACATAGACGAGAGAGACAATTATCTCCGTATGAAACGGAGGACAATCCTTTTAATGTGTCATGCTCCATTCTATGCCCATCAGTCCATCACCCCATTGAAATTACAGTAGGTCTTGCTTAAGACGGGTCGGATCTTGCGACGGGTATTTTGTGAGAGGAAATGGGTAGAGGGGACAAGGTGGGCACCCCCCATGTGCTTCTCCACTCACCCTTGATGGGTATTTTGTGAGAGAATATGGTATCCGTCTTAAGCTTAAGACGGATACCTCCGTATTAAATAAGAATTTGTGTTGAAATTATATACTCCCCACACAACTTACCCACCCCCAAAATTATTGAAAATAAAGTCTAAAAAAAGTCACCTAAACAAAATAAATAAATAAAGTAAAAAAAAAAGGTAAAGTGTGAGTGTATGATTAAAGGCTCTATATAAGGGCTTTAAGACTATAACACTCCTTAACTCACTAAAACCTTCTTCTTCTTTAAGAAATTTCTCACATTTTGAGCCTCTTTCAATTCATGGCTTCTTTTACAAAGCTTGTTTGCTTCTTTTTTCTCCTCACTACCCTTCAAACTTATGCTAGAGATAGCAATTTCTTTAGCCAAGTTACGCGTAACCGCGATTACAATGCTAATCCTAACCTTAACTACAACAACAACAACCAAGAAAATCAAGCAACACCCTTTTCAAAACAAGGAGAAGAACAACAACCTACTTTTGTCCCTCAAACTACTCAAGGTGGTTATGGCCTATATGGTCATGAAACTGGCTTAGATGCTCCAACCACCACCACAACCACCACGGCAACCACCGCCAACCCGTCCAAGTTGTACAACATGGATGACAACCAATATGATAACCAAAACAACAACAAGAATGAAAATTTTGAAAGTAATCAAGAAGGTGAACCAGACTTCGAGCAATTGAGTGAGACATCCTACATGAATAATAATAATAATAATAATAATATTAATAACGATAATATTAATAATAATGTCGTACCAAGAAGGTACGTTGGTGGAAACAACAACAACAATAACAACAACAACAAATTTCTTGAAAGTAATCAAGAACGTGAGCCAGAGTTCGAGGAATTGAGTGAGACGTCCTACACAGATAATAATAATAATAATAATAATAATAATAATAACGATAATATTAATAATTACAACAACAACAACAACAACAACAACAACAAAAATGGTCATGGTAAGTATTATGGAGGTGTAGGGTATAATGGTGGGGTGGAGAAGCAAGGGATGAGTGATACAAGGTACTTGGAAAATGGCAAGTATTACTATGATATTAATTCTGAAAAATTGTCTAACCCTACTAATTATAACAATTATAATAACGAATTATCCTACAACAACAATTTCGACGACAATCTAAACAACAACTTCAACCACAACAACGACAACAACAACAACAACTACGTCAACAACAATGGCGTGTATCCAGGGTACCAGAGCATATTTCCTAAGGAAGAAGAGTTTAATTTTGATGATCAGCCTTAATTAAGATATTGTTTTATTTTACTTTTAATTTGTTCTAGGGTTTTTAATTACCAAGGATAAATTATGGATGATATATGTTGTTAAAGTCATGCATTTTAGTATGATATTATACTTTTGGAGCTCAATGTAATGTTTGGATTTATCGTGTTGGTTTTATTATACATACGTTCCATGTTTTGTGGGTTATTATGCATACTTAATTACATAGTTACGTATATAGTTACATGTTTAATTAAGCAAAGTTTATTGTTAAAGTATTTGGTTAATTAAAGTTACTAATAAAGTCATAAAAGTGTGTTATTCAAAAATGTTTTAGCGCTTCTTTTCATGCATCAAAGCATAATTAGCGGATCAATCTCTATATATTAGTGTACTCAATGACTCAATGTGATGAATTAGGTATGTCTACCCTAAATCGTTGAAGGTTAATCTTAAATAAGACAATCTCATACATATGCATTACGAGTTCAAATAAGCGGTTTATAGACTATACCACCAGAAGTAGTTAATTTGATTGTGTAGTTATTTATGAGCTTTATGATTAAATTTTCGAGTTTTATTTTAAAAATCAGGAGTTTTTCATTCAATTCAAATTTTTAGAAATAAACTCTAAAAAAGCTTAAAAAAATACACATAATCTCAATTAGTTTAGGTTGGTTGTACATTTGGTCATAATCCTATTTATGTCAAATAAGCTTAAGTTTGTGACATTTACTAATGTTAAGAGTTTGTCTCGTCGAGTCCTCATATTATAAAGTACAATCTCACTCGAAACATATAGTAGTCAGTAACCGGAGTAATTGAATCAACTTGGAACAATATAGGTTAAACAACGACGACGAGGATTTGGTATATATGGATCAAATCCTTGCAAAAAAATTATTAATTATGGATCAATTAGCTTAGACATTCTCAAAACATCACTTGCAAATTAATATTTAGGTAGCTTGATTTATGCGATGCCAATGCACTTAGCCTTAAGTACTACGTTAGCTAGTTTAAGTTATGTAATAATTATATTCTCTACTCCAATTATTTCGTTACCATAGTAGTGTCTTTGTAGTTGGTGTAAATATGTTTGACTAAAAGTCTAAAGTGGACAACTTCGGTTTGTTATGGACTTATGGTTGTTTCATTTGCTTGATATAGAGAAGAAAAATGGCAAAAATTGATAAATTAATTATTTGCTAACCAAGAAATTTATTGCCATGGTCGTTTATTACACTTATATAGTTAAATCTTCACAAATTCTAATTTAAGACTGACATTATTCGTCTTAAGGTTAATTAAACCGGTCAAATATATAACAAATTACATGACAAGTTGTCAAGAAATTGCCAAAAGATTTATGTTCAAAATTCTTTTTTGTAAAGTTATTGTACGTTTGCACCTATAATCTTTTCATAATCAAGTTACTAGCGTGTGACCTTAGGGCACACGTTCAGGTAACCACAAGCATATATATAGCAAGCATTATATAAAATTTCGATCACATAAGGGCACGCGTTACAAAAATGTAAATGTTTATATATGGACAAAATCTCAATTACACTGATAAGGCCTACTAACTTGACCCCTTTATTACGTCTAAAACCCCAAAATTGTCAACAATGAAAATTGAGACATGTTACATGTCAAGCATACTGCATACTATGAGACAGATAAGAAGCCAAACTCGTCTAAGAAAAAATGTGCTAATTTCCATATATGTAGAATCACTCAACTGCCCTCTACTTTGTATATAACATATGAGCTCAAATAGTGTACAACTACCACGATCCATCTCTTGGATCATAAATGTGACAAATCGATCCTAGGAACATTTAAAGGGAAGACATAATGCCACGCCGAAATTATTAATGCCAGTCGTTTTTGTGAGACGGTGAATAGTAGCATACCCTTCAACTTACCTTGCTTAGGTTTGGCATTAACAAAAAAGGGTAGTGGCATTATCATTTCCTTGATCATTTAGATTAATTGTTGCTTAGATTAATCGACAATGCTAGTTCTTAATCTAATTCACTCTATATATATATTTAGATTCAATTTAATGAAGAAATAATTCGCTAACTTCGGTCTTTGAGGGTCAAATTTGAACCAAATTGAATTGTGCTTAAAAAGAAAATTTAACACAGTATTTAGATAAAAGTTTATTGTATGCTGTCGTTACATGAATGAAGATCCCTAATACAGTCGTTTGTTGGTTTGGACTACTTGCATCACCGGGTCAACTTATTATAGTGTCAAGCGCACTTTAGCTACCAATCGTCCTCCAATCTCTTTTCTTTACCAAAGAATTAGTATTTTTTCAACAAGTATACATTGAGTACACCTTGTTCTTTCTAACTTAATTCCAGCTCATTTCAGCTCTATTCAATTTAACTCATCTCTTCACAAATTAACACTTAATTGATCAGCTTCATTCACAACGGTTCAACTCCATTCAATTTAGTTCTATTCAACTCAGCTTCAATCAATTCAATTCAACTCGTTACAGTTGAAAAGAACCGGACCGTATCCGAGCATACAAAACCGGCAAAGGCATCCTACTTTTGTTCCCATTAAAGGTCAATGCAAGATTGCGAGGGTTATCTTCCATCCCAAAAATTGAACCCCGTAATTGACGGAAATCACTTTTAAGCTGTTCTTTTGACTTGTATTATTATTATCCAAAGTTCTAAGTGATTATTTGCACATGAAAAAAGACAAAGGGCAAAAAGAATGAAGTATGATAAAATAATAATTATTGTCGACCTTAATACTTCCACTAGTCACGGCAAAACAGGCTACATTGTCATTTTATAGTAGAAAATGAGTTATATTTGCGTAATTAGTGGCCAACTCACTCTTCTTTGCCATTATAATTTATGACCAACTTTGTGTTTAACCTAGTTTATAACTATTTCATGCAATCATGCCTAGGTTGAGTAATTATTTTAGTGTAACAATCAATATTATGTATTTTTACCATTTACAATTAGGGTAAAACAAATTTACAAACCAATATATGGTAATAAAAATTAAAAAAAAACGGTTAACAATAACCCGTTTTACACAAATTTTGGTGTTAGGCTATCTTACACATAAATTTGTATGAGTGTAATGTAAAACATCGATGATGTTTGGATGCGGATAAACTATTATGTTACGAGGCTTTTGTATAGTAAGAGATTAGAGTAAATAAAATTTAGATGAACACAAAAAAATATATACTCATATTTTGTACACAATACTTAAGTATACTTTATTGCTATTAGAAAATATCACGATCTCAAACTATTGTCTTCCTCTAGATTACCTTTTATATTTACTTCAGATACGAAGAGCAAGGAATCTAGATAAATCTGTCTGTGAGAAATTTTTTATTTAAAATAAAATATAATTATTTAAAGACGTAAATAAAGTGAATTAAAGACATATATAAAGCATACCACCACATCACAAATACAGTGAATAAATCGGCCTAGATTTATAGATGTAAACAATTAACTGAGACATGCAAGCGATTCTATAACTTGCGTTGAACGGCTGGGTAGCACGGACACTTCTCCTAACCAGCCGTTCCGTGTCGGACACCGTGTCGGACACGGACACCTATAAATAAGGAATGTGAGATTGAAAGACTAGAAAAGGTTGATTAGAAGATGAGTTTGGGTGGGAAAACTGATTAGAAGATGAGTTTGGGTTGAAAATGAGAATAAATTATAGTTAAAGTCAAGTTTTGCACTCAATTATTTACATTTAATATCAAATACTAATACAAAAATAAAATTGAATGTTATTTATAACTATAAAATATATATTTTATTAAATTTAAATGCCGTGTCCCGTGTCCTAAATTTCAAGAGATGCTGTATCACGTGTCCGTGTCCGTGTCCGTGTCCGTGTCCGTGTCCGTGTCCGTTTTGGTGCTACCTAGTTGAACGGTTGAGGGTGTGGTTAGTACAAATAGGCCATGGGTTCCTTGGCAGTTTTTGATAGAGCAAGGCCCAATATATGTACATGGACCTAATTCACTTTTCCAGGGCCCCAAATAGAGATTGAAAACACTAAACGAGGCTAACTCCGGTATGAGATCGGTCTTATAGTATGAGATCGGTCCATTTAATAAGTGTTAACTCATTTAAGAAATCAACTTGTTAAGGTTTATTCCCATGTGTTTATTAATTATTACGTAAAGTCACACATCGGCGATGCGGATTAAGAGTGAGGAGACGGGTTTATAAGGTAGCGAGCTAGTTTTTCTATTACCAATTGGTTTTAGAATGAAATCACACTTGCTTATGGGCTTGTTGGTCACTTTTAACGAAAACCCGTTGTAAAAGACTCAACACAACTCAACTAAAAGTTTGAGTTGATGGTTGTAAGCTCAAGAATGATTCATACTCCGACATTAAGTTCAATAAGGAAATTAAGAGAAGGTATTGTCAACTCAAGCGATTTAAAATGTAAAAATGTAAAAATGAAAAAAAAATTAATTAATATTTTTCTTTTTATTTTAGTTATTTCTAAGGGAAGATTCATGTCAGCCGACTCCATTCATTTTGAGATTAAGGCTTTGATAGCTTGATGTTGTTGTTGGTTGTATATTAGTTAACACTTTAAGTCGATCTATGACCCATAATTTAAAATTCTAACATCGCTTGTATCCATTTATTACCAAAATGTAAATCTATTTCTTGTGTGGTGTAAGTGATTGATGTAAATCTTAATCATCATCATGAAATGAAGAAAAATAAGACTAAGATTAGTAGAAAGGTAGTACTACAACATTAAACCGTTGAACTAACATGTCATTAGTTAAGTAGATGATCTGATTAGTAAGGTTGAACTACTTAAGTTCCACTCTTAGTACATGTCTACATTTGTGGGGACAACTCTGAAAACACTTCTGAAGTTCAGTTTAAGGAAGATGCTAACTCACCTCCTTGGAAATTTCACTTCACTATAATAAATTTAATTTCCCTTCTTTTATGGAGAAAATTCAATTATATAATACTTCTTACCAACATCTTATATTTTATTATCTTCTTGTTAATTTTGGTGCCATTCTTCTCAATTTAGCTCACCATGGAGGTATTTCTATTCTACTTTCCACTTTAAAATTAACAACAAATGAAATTGTATCGGAGTATTTTTTTGTTGAGTTTTTTAAAATGTGCTCTAAAACGGAATTTATTTTTCCAAGGGCACATTTTAAAAAATTTGTTTCTTTATTACACATTTTTGGGTCATTCATATTAGAAGCTTAGACTTGACAAACGGGTTAATCTGTTACACTCGTACGAATTGAACCTGGCCATATTGTTTATGTTTTTCATGATTGCATGATATATCTATCATCTATGATTATTGAATTGATAATGCATGATAATATTGTCTCTTATTTTTTTTACTTACTTGGGCAACTTTAATTTGGAGGACTAAATGATGAATTATTGATAAAATTGAGCAGAATAGAGAAACTGGAATGGGGTGGCCACTAGGGTTAGGGAGTATGTACATGAGACTCAGAATGGTAGAACGACGATCGTCATTGTATGCTCAATCCACCAGTTTCTCTTCCTTCTCCTCCTCCAATCTCGACACCGAGGTATTTTAATATTATTACTCCCTTCATTTTTTTTTCGAGCTTGTCTTTTAACTTTCGATTTCATTATATTTACATGTATTGTGTAGAAGCTAAACTAGTTTATATTTAGCAATCTGCTTTTTCATTCTGCTTCTGATATTAAAGTCGAATTATGTAAGAATGCCTTAAATTGAATAATTTTTTTACAAATTATTTATGATTAATGCTTTTAACTCAATGTGATTCAATAACGTTTGTATGGAATCCCGCAGTCAACAGTGTCATTTTTCCAAGACAAGAGCAAAAGCCTAGGGCGTTTAATTGGGATAAGGCCACGTGACCGAAGGCCGGAGACAATGTACGTTCAAATCTCGGCCGATGAGGGATCGGAGGTACACCGAAGACGACGGTCGGAAAGGAGTTCCTCCGATCATCATATAGACATGAAAATGTGCGATGGGATTTGCATTCCTATGTGTCTATCGAACAAGAAAAAAATGCACAAAATTAATTAACGAATTTGTCGGCAAACTACAGGAAAAGACTCATAATAATACCACTTGTACGCCCATGTTTAGGAATTAATGATCACATTTTGCTCTGAGTAATCTCACGTGTTTTGACACTGTACATGCAAGTATTGTGCATTCGTACATGATGATGTAAAATGTAAATGATTTAAACTTTTGTAGTTTATACGAGGAGGAAATGGAAATTAACCCAAACTTTCGAGTTAGAATCCTTTTTATTAACTCAAAAGTAATGGATGGTCCATTACCTCTAATATTTCTCCTACATGACTGTTAGATCGTTTCGGGATGTTATCTTGACCGTTAAGATGTAATGGGGATGAAGAAAAAGTAATGAAGATGATCCAAATTGCAAACTTTCTTATTTGTATAGTACAAATTTGATGTACCGCACATCACCCGTCCTAATTGGAGCGGACATGGGGAGAGCTTTGGCGATTATGGACAGGCACGAGTATGGACATGGTACAAAAGTTGTACCCGTCACTCATGGGGGTAGGAGTTGGATTTTGCATCTTACATTCTTATTCACTTACTTTAATCCCGCCAGTTATTAAAAAATAATTTGTCACTTTGACAGGCCTATTAAAAAAAACAAATTATTAACTTATTGATAAAGTTCTCATATATATATATAAAGACATTATCAAAAAGCTTTAAAAATAATAATAATTACATTAACTTTTCTTGAATTTTTTTTAATACTATAATTGTATAACGACTTACGTACCGATGTTAAAAATTCTTACCCGTTATGGGTTATAGGGAACATACAGGTTTAGATTTCTAACTATTAGGATAGATAGTATTTTGGAAACTTGTACCTGTTAAGAGTACCTTTATTTGATACATCACAAGTCGCAACAAATCCTTAAAACAACCCTAACAATTGTGATATAACCTCTTGAAAAATTCAAAAATTGACGCATAGTTTTTAAACTCTGAAACAAATCAAATCACCAACATACTTTCAAACCTTGTCAAAAGATTTACATGTAATTAGTCCTACTATTCTTCACCTTAATTTCAAAGATAAATAAATAAACATCAAACAATCGTCGACATTTTTATTTCAAGTTATCAACTTTTAATTAGTCCCAACCCTTCCACAAAAATCCAATCCTAAAGTCCTACACAAATTCTCATTTGTGAAAGGTCGCAAGTAGAATTGGATAGCAGACCGGGCTAGGGATAGATTGGGTCAATTGGGAGTGAACTCGAGCTGATGACCCTAAACCGACCCGACTAGGCATATGGGGTAGTGGGCCAAGTGGGTTGGTGTGGGCTAGGAATTTTGATATCTGATCCCCGCCCAGTGAAAGCTGGTGGGTTGTGGTTGGGAGAGGTTTGATGGGCGGGGCGGTCTAGTGTGACCTAGGATGCCCCGCACCATTGTCCACCTGTAGTCACACGCGCAATGACAAGTGGGAGATTAACTGGAAAAAAAACTTGTAAGTTATAATTTGTGAAAGGTAACAAATTTGTGACGGTCAGAAGCAAGATTGACCGAAAGTCCTAAGTCCTAACCAATACAAAGCCCATAAACACAACCCATTTCGTACCACTAATGACCAAAACCCCATCTAAAACCCTTATACTTTTTGATTTGATTGCATCTCAACACGTCTCAGTGTCTCACCAAATGGCGACTTTCGCAGCAGCTAGATCTCTCCTCCGAACCTCCTCCTCCGCTGTCCGAACCTCCATACCCAAGTTTACTGCCGCACCCAAACCTAAATCCAACCCGTTTAGCCTTCCGAAGCAAAACCCTATCTCTTCTCCTCGCATTTTCAGGTAACCAGTTTTATATTCAATTAATTAATTCCAATTATATACTGCTTTTTCCGTTTCGTTCATTTGTTTACCTTTTATATTATTTATGAAGACGGAGAAAGTAATAAAGTCATTTATCTGGAGTAGTTATCTTTTGTTTCGATACGTACTAATTAGTTGAACATTTGAATTTCTAAATTAGGTTTTTCGATCGTGTTGTTAATTCACACTAGTGCATTACTAATTTGAGGTAATTCTTGTTGTTAATTCACCCTAATTTATTCAATTAATTAGGGTGAATTAACGCGATCGAATAATGCACTAGGGTTTCACCCTAATTTATTCAAATAATTCAAAAGCTATGTCGTAATTCTAATTATTAATCGCAAATTTTTATTTCAGGCTGACCATTTCCGTTGGAAAAATAAGACGGGATTATGTTGCCACTTTTTGATAGAATGTAACCCCATCTTATATCAACTTGTTTTCAATAGTGGCTACACCTAACTGTAAAGTGGTTACAAAATCCCGTCTTATTGCTTCAAACCAAAATGGTCCGTCTGAAGCAAGACCAACGAATTATTAATAGGTCTTTCACAATAATCTTTGTTTAAGACGTACTTATCCAAGTATTTATGTATTGGCATTTATTTGCGACAATTCTTGACAATCTAGGGGTCGAGATTTTGGGGTTGAATTTCCGTAATTTCACTTAATCCAAAGTTTTTTATTTGTCATTTATGAGTAGTTAATCTTGCTATATTTTTATCCTAGTTGTGAAGATAACATACATAGAATGAAATTTGATTGATTTATGTAACGATTTGATTTGGTTTATTGTTGTTTATATGTATGTTTTGTGTAAAAAAAAAGGTCACCGGTGGAGCTAAGCTGTTGTGTAGAGTCGTTGATGCCGTATCACACTGCAACAGCAACTGCATTGCTTACATCCATGCTTTCCGTCTCACCTCGCCACTTTGGTTGGACTCCTGAAGGTAAAATGACTAACTTCCCTAGTTCTGTCGTACCTATTTTTTCTTTTGAGTTTTGATTGATTAATATTGTGGATATATGTAAGTGATTGTGTTACTTCTCTTCATATGTTAGCACATATGTGTGTAATGTTTGGTGTCAGCTTTTATTGTGAAATTGTGATACACTGATTAGCGTACTTTACAATGACTGCTCAACTAGTGTAATTCGACGACGTTTGTAGAGCTCAGTTAGTCAGTGGTACAATAAATTAGGACTTACGAGTAACATGGTTGGTTTTAGCCTTTTAGGTGTGCCCGTGATGTGCGAGGTAGTAACAATCTTTGAGTTGATGAGATAAGTGTTAAGTCAGTATTCACAACAATAACATCAACTTATTAACCCTAGAAACGGAATGAAAAAGAGTGATGGAATGATGCAAGAAACAATTTTAGGAACTCCAAAAATCCCGTTAAAACGAAAGGTTTTTATTAAAAGGAAAAAAAAACTAAACTAAACTAATCCACTTTGAAATAGTAACTCTGTCACAATGAAGATGATGTATGATTACAGTGAGAAACTTATATACCGTGCCTTTTGTGAATAACTAAATAATTTGGCAAGGGCTTTTTAATAAGGTGGATTATTGCTTTGATAATCCTTCTATAGTGCTTCAAGAGCTAGGATAATCTCCTTCTCTTGAATATGAATGGTTTTCAGGTGATCCACCGTCCTTAGTCAATTAACTATTTGTTAGTAATCCCATGGAAATGCATATAACTCTGATGGTTTTTCTCTCCCCATGTTTTTTTAGTCAAGTATATGGCCCACACATGAATCGTAATTCCTTGACCATGGGAATCAAAATGATTTTATGTTGAAAGCATCTCTCAAAGAAATAGAGTTCTACTTAGCTTCGTAATTCGTTGATATGTCTCCATCAAGACGTTTTCAAGTGCTGCCACTACCTGTTACGTGAACCATGACCAAGTACTGTTTTTTGTTAACCAGAGAATTAGGGGGAAAAAAACACCATGTATGCGTATCTCAGATTCCCTATATTTTACATCTGATAATAGTTAGTAGACACTTGCCGCATATGTCTCTTAGGTTTGATTTTAGGAAGGGGCTCTTCTTTCCATTGTAAGTACTTTCTAGAAAACATTAAAAGGCCAATTATGTCCTTAATTTAAGTTTGAATGATGCAGTGTTGCTTCCTGTTCTCAAGTAGTTACTCATTTAGGTTGTCATGTGTCTTCCCCTCTATCTCTAAAAGAAACGTCCCTCTTTCACTCTTGTAGGGAAAGACCAGACTAGATGAAGAGCAAGCTACCAAAGATGAGATGACCCCTGATATCATTTCTGTTTAAATTTTCGAGTCTTGTTGTTATGCTGGGAATATTAAGTAGTCGAGTCGAGTTTTGGATTTAGTTAATTGAAGGACTTGATTATCTTACTATGAGGCAGAACCTCTTAAATAGTCAGTCTTTGTTCAGATTTGACGTTACTAGAGATGCAGGTCTTCATCCTGTAAGAGATAAATGGTTGTGTTTTTTTACTTTACTTTTTCCAAATCAGTGTTTTGGTAAAGCTAAATTTAAGTATATTTGGCTCAGAAAATATATCATAGCTGGTATTTTTCGAGTGGCCATCACCGACCAAATAAGTGATGATATAGTGAGGGTGTGTACATATTATTGTTCCAAAAGCCTGAAATACTGGCCTTTCACCACAGATTTTAATGATTGCTGATTTTTAATTTCTATGCAATATGATGTAAGAGACATGCTAATACGTCAAATGCATTCAGATTGCAATGACGACGTATGATGAATGTCAGATGGTCGGCGCTTTATGCATTGGGGATATGCTAACGCCTAGAAGTTACCAGAGAAATCAAGTGAAGGCAGCATTTTTTTTATTTTGGTCATGTTAAGTTTCCTAGCTAGATGAATGTTGATATTCTCATAAGTTTGAGAATCTTCTTGATTTCAGCTATTTAGTCTAAACTCAAGCCCTTCCTATTATCATGTGATGGTGCATGATTAATGTGTGTCCTTTTTATGTCAGCCAATGCTAATATTATTCCTCCTTTCCTCTCGTATTTAAATGCTTTAGAAAAAATGGAAAGAAAGTGCTCTCGATGGATGGTGTCTTGAGAATTGAGATCGATGAAGGACCTTATATGCCAAATAAAAAAAATAAAAGAATAAACTTTTTTGCTCTGCTTGTGAGAAAATGCCCAGCTCTTGAATCATTATATGGCTTCTGTTAGTGAAAATGAGGTGGTTGAGAGACGTTCTTGTTGATTTGCAGATTCGTGAGGGTGAAAGTTCGTGCCAGTGGGATTTTATTCGTGATGCTGCATTAGTGGATGTGATTTTTTTATAAGGTCTTGCTGAGATGTGATTGCTGATGCTAGTTTAGTGGATATTATGCCATTAAGGCCTTGAATCTTGCAATGTTAGTTCTGCTAGACTTTACGTTCTGCTAGACTTTACTTTGCTATAGAAGTTGATGGCACTTATATATGCTTAGAAAGGATGAGTTTATGTACACCTGTTTCGATATCACTTCAGGAATAAGATCAGCTTTTACGATGCTGTTAGATATTGTCTGCATTTTTGTGGTAATAGATATAGCCAATTTTTAGAAACTCAAACACCTGTTTCAGCTTGACTAATCCAACCCTGTGTTATTTACGACACTTCACATTGACTGTCAAAATTCTCACACAACACTAGGACACACGGCAAGACATACTACTTTAACACTTCATTTTAGGTTGGAAACAGAACTATTTTCCGAAACCCTGTCTGACACTCCTCTCTGGTGGCTTATACGATTACAACATCAAATATTTCTGTGTTGAGAAACATGAGCATATTTTTCCATCAACCTTATATTTCTAATTGTGGCAGGCTATAATAACTGAGTTAGAAATTTCTCAATTAGTGAGGGTTTCACGAGGGGAGCCTTGGCGCACCGGTTAAGGTGTGGCCGTTTGACCGAGAGGTCACGGGTTCAAGTCCTTTGGACGGCCTCTTGCCAAAATGGCAAAGGGAAGACTTGCTCCTATTACACCCTTAAGGTGTGGGACCCTTCTCCGGACCCTCGCCTTGTGAGGACGCCGTTGTGCACCGGGCTGCCCTTTTAGTGAGGTTTTCAAAAAATTTGGGAGAAAATAAAAAAGTAGGCACAATAAAGGGAAGTAACAATGTATCCCAAAAATTGTTGTAGCTTGAGAAGTGAGAACTGTACAATACTAAAATTGTTGGTGACCCGACCCTTGCACTTGGACACTTATCTCTTAGATAGGGTATAGTTGGATCTTACATCTTGCTGCAACTGTAACTATCTCTGCCATCGACCTTATATTGTGAATTACTTGTACTATCTTGGTAAGCTTTACTGCGAGAGTTGAATTTGCTTTGGCAATTTGTTCGATTTGCATGTCAAAATTTTGTTTAAGAATATCCTTTTGCCGTAGAATGACTCGGGCTTTCCTCTTTTTAGGGCCCTGATCACCTCCTTTGGCTTTGCTCTGGAAGTTTTTCTTGTCAAACTGATTTAAGTAGCTGGTTTTTGCGATAGATAATTTATTTTTGAGGCAATGCAATAGATAATTAAATACCCCTTTTGTAATCATTGTCTCTTTGAACCATGTAAGTTAAGTTGTCTTCTTTTTATTGTAGATGGATGATATTAGTGTGGGGTTAACAAGGCATTGGCCGTTTTTACTTTCAATTGTGAATTGGCCATTGTACGGCAAGCTGGTCGAGGCAATTTCCCATTGGTGTAATATGAAAAGAACCGAGCTTCTACATCGCCATGCAGTAAATTAGTCACAACCGGTCCATTTTTACCGAGGATTTTATTCATGACATAGAGAACATGCATCTGGTTGTGCTGGTCTATATTTGATTTTTTATGTATTCTTGATGGCATAGATTTGGGAATGATAACATCGGCTAGTTTTCTGGTGGTAGATGGGGCTTTTAAGAATTTAGAAACATTTCGAGCAAGACCGTGACTTCTGCGTAGTACTGTTGAACAGTAATAATTGCAGGTTGTGCAGCTACCGTGTCCTTTCGCTGTCATTACAAGTATGGTTTTTTTCGGGTTGTGGCTTTGAAGCTACACAATCTGTTTCTCGACTTACGCCTAAATCGAATCATTAATGGGGAGGGTTATTTCGAGGAGTTCTTAGCTCGAGGGTATTGATTTCTGGAAGATTAAAAATCTAAGTAATTCTGTCGCTGTTAGCATAGTACTGCTATCATACCTGCTTCCTTGTGTATATTCCCCTGTCCGGTACAAGGCGGCACGTTAACCTTCCACCCTTACCTCTCTGTCATGGTTGATTTTGAAAGCCCTTGTGTACGCTTCGTGTTCTTAGTGACCATAGATGTATATTAGATGAGCTATCTTAAGTTGCATTGCTCAATCGACACAATCTGCAAAATCCTTCCTGCTCATCAGTTGCTCGCAACTATTGTTACCATCAACTCTGCAGATTAAAACACGACTCCGTCCTACTTTGATGTGCACAAATAATGTGCAGGATCGCTGAACTTTGCATTAGACAATAAGGATGTCTGGTAAGTGGTAGATTCGACAAAACTGACTCGATTCATACCTAATTCTGATGTTTGTCATGTCTGTTTTAAAGTTCCAGTGTCTAGTAAGGGGATGTTGCCAAATCTGCAAAATTCTCTTTCTCAGTTGCTTGTAAGTCGTAACTTTGGAGGCCGATTTTGGCATTCGATCATAAGGATGTTTCGAGAATATAATTGACAAAACTTACTCGATCCATACCCTATCCAACGATAAGTTTTGCTGAAACAAGCAACATTTTGTCACAAGCTTAAGACCTCCCATTTAAGACAAAATGTAACCTAAACAAATTTTCTAAGCTACAACAGGTTGGCGTTAAAAATGGCCCCATTTGTCTTTAAAAAGGCGATATTTAAGTCGTACTCAGCTTGTGACGGAAAGTGCGTTCAATACTCGTGCTTATTCAAATGACGCGTTGTCATGTCTGCATTAGAGTTTCATTGTACATTGAAGGCAAAAGGTGTCAAGTTGGCTAATACACCAAAACATGTTGAACTTTTTTGGCACAAGTAATGTAGTTGGATGAGGGTATTAAAAGTGAAGACTAGTTGATAGAGATTTTGCCAAAAACGCCCGCTATAACATGTTTACCACAAACACAGCATTACCAAAATCAAAAGCCTAAGCAATCAGGTGGTCTTGCTTCAGACGGGTCATTTTGGTCTGAAACAATAAGACGGGATTTTGTAACCACTTTACAGTTATATGTAACCACTATTGAAAACAAGTTGATATAAGTTGTGGTTACATTTTATCAAAAAGTGGCAATATAATCCCGTCTTATTTTCCAGACGGAAATAGTCCGTCTGAAATAAGAATTTGGGCAAAGCAATAGATTTAGAATAATTACATACTGATTATTCACTTCAAACTGAATTGGCAGTGCCGCAAAACTCATATTTCAACTAATATTACATGAATTACTTGATCGATTATTCTAAAGAGTGCTCTTAAGATATGCGGAGTATGTTAATAACTGAATTATTGTTGCGTAAACTCGTTTATATACTAGTATCGTGTTGAACAAATTCATATAATAGATTCTTATTCTATATGGTAAAAGGTCACTCTATAGCTATTTAAAAAAAATCATTTTATAACAAAGTTTTACCCAAAAGACTAAAATGATGGAACATATTATTGTTCCAGCAACTGGTCTTGCTTAAAAGTGTCGTAACTAAAATACTCTCACAACTTGACTTTATTTTCACATTTATTTTAATTGTGGGTGACAATTATTTTAAAGGTAAATTCTCATTTTAGGCAGGCGTACCCTTCTTAATCTTAAGACGGGTCAAATATAACGATGTGGAATGGATAAAACAAAAGCAGAAGATGCTTTAACCCTAAGGTCATATGTGCTCATCTGGGTTAATAACTTGATATTTGAGTTGTCTTAAGTCTAGAACGGATGCCTCTATCTTAAATAAGACTAATAACATCTTAAATTAAGACGAAATTAAATAAAAAATAGTAAGACATCGAACCTCAAGTTCCCACATTATATAACTTTTGTGGTTATTGACAAATTTGACATTGGACAGAATCAAAGTTTCCTCTTTTGTAAAAGGTTGTTTAAAAGTTAATAACTCATAAAAGAAAATGTTCAAAACACGGTTTCTTGTTCCACCATTCGTTTTATGTTGTCAACGTCGACCCTTAACTCTGTCATACTCATATCCAACACCTTTTATTATGAGTTAAATAATTGAACAATTTACTTTGTTACATCACTTAGTCTCACTTCTGACAGGTATATATGTCACAAATTTATAACGAGTCGAATTCTCTTTTACAATGAGACTAATGAGAGGACAAGTAGGGATCCAATGATTTTCCATTCTCCTTTTCACTTGCCTCCTCGTGAGAGGGAATCTGACCCGTCGCAAACTTGTGACGGATATGTCCGTCGTAAATGAGAATTTGTGTTACTAGATATGGTACAAAATAGAATAAAAATGAAACAAAATTGGTATTGTTAACTTGTCCATGTAAGTCGGACTTTAATTTACAAAAAAGATATACTTGTCAGAAAACTATACATCGAACATTTTAGACCTGCAATGATAAATAATGTTCTTCAATTATATATCTTTTGTAATTACTCAAATATTCTAAGAGATATTAAAGAGAAAGCAAATGTGTCGATTGCCGACATAAACATACTCCGTATATATTTGGATAGAAGGAACTCATCAAAGAAGTATAAAATTGATCCAAATGTCGGCATTTTTTAATCGAAGGCTGGTCTTATTACACTTGTTGGTTGTGGACTTGTGGTCATATATTTATAATTTTATATACTCTTTATAAAACTACAAACTTATAAAAGAGCGAATAATAAGATACATACTTCCTCCATTCAACTCTACTCTATCACTTTCTTTTTTGTACACTATTCACAAGCGATCATATAATTGCAATTTTCTCTCAATATATAAGTAAAAAATATATTCATGTGTGCTCTTGTTTGATTCGTCTTTACGAGTACATTATTAATATCTAACTTTTATAATTTTTGCAAACACGTAGCTAACGATATTTACCGTGCAAAACTCGTCTCGGCAAATGTGAAAAAAAATTTTGGTAGAGTGGAGTTGAATGGAGGAAGTATATAATTAGCTTATATTTGAGTGACGGTAAAAATGATACTGACGTCATTAATGCCTTTTTTTAACCGCTTTTTAAATTGCATATATAGATGTTATTATCTTACTAATGGAAAAAAAAACCATTACCTAAAGAAATTCAGTAGGTCTTGCTTGCGACGGATCGGATCTTGCGACGGGTATTTTGTGAGAGGAAATGGGTAGAGGGGACAAGGTGGGCACCCCCCATGTGCTCCCCACTCACCCTTGATGGGTATTTTGTGAGAGAATATGATATCCGTCTTAAGCTTGTGACGGATAGTGTCCGTCACAAATGAGAATTTGTGAAAGAAATTAACTCATTTTACATCTATTATAACCCAAAACACAAAAACAAACATTTGTCATCCATTGACTCTATTCTCTCTCCCTCTGTCTGTTTTTTTATGTTTTTTTTTTTCTTTGAATCAAAAGGTTGAGAAATTTAAGGTAGGAGGTCCCTTCACTTAAATTCTTGCACCCAGTTTTTTCTGCAGAAATTCTTGCAAAAAAGTTAGAAAATTAACAAAAAAAACAAAAGAAAAAAATTAAAAATATGGATTCAGATTTCTGGACTGCACGCCTTGCTGCTGCTAAACGTCAGTTTAATTTGCAACATCACAATCTTCATGGTTCTTCTCACCTTGGTTTGTTTTTCTATCTTCTTTCTCATTTTATTTTTACATTCATTTATTCATTTTATTGGTTATTTTGTTATTTTTATAGCTCAAAAGAATTTGAAAAGATGAAATTTTTGTTTGTGATTTTGAAAATGGTATCTGGGTTTTGGTGTATTGGTTATTTGCTGAAATGAGTATGTTTATTTATTCATTTTATTGGGTATTTTGTGATTTCTGTATTTTAAAAGAATTGAAAAGATCAATTTTTTGTATGTTATTTGGAAAATGAGTATATGAGTTTTGTTTATTGGTTATTTGCTGAAATGGGTATGTTGTATTTGTTCATTTGTGTATTTTATTGGTTGTTCATTTTATTGGGTATTTTGTTAGTTCTATATCTAAGAAAGATTCAAAAAGATCAAATTTTTGTAAGTCAATTTTGAAAATGGTATATGGGTTTTATTTATTGGTTATTTGCTGAAATGGGTATGTTTTATTTGATCATTTTATTGGGTATTTTGTTATTTCTGTATCTCAAAAGAATTCAAAAAGATGAAATTTTTGTATGTTAATTTGAGAATGGTATATGGGTTTTGGTTTATTAGTTGTTTGCTGAAATGGGTATGTTTTAGTTTTTCATTTTATTGGGTATTTTGTTATTTCAATATCTTAAAAGAAATTAGAAAGATTAAATTTTTGTGAAATATCTTTAAACAGCTTGTGACGGATAGTGCCCGTCTTCAATGAGAGTTTGTGATCTTTAAAATGGTATATGGTATATGGGATTTGGTTTATTAATTATTTTGTGAAATGGGTATGTTTTAGATCGGTTGAATATGGATGATTTTGAGGTGGAAGATGAGGTTAGGCCAGATATACCATGTCCTTATTGTTATGAAGATTTTGATATTGCTTCCCTTTGTGCTCACTTGGAAGATGAGCACTCTTGCGAGTCTAGAGCTACGGTATGCTGATGCTTATGTTTGTGTAATCTTTTTCGGTATTTACTTTATTAATGAGGTTATAATTCCTTTCTACAAATGTGATATTTTGATGGTGATTAAGTGGATGTGATCATTGGTGTATGCTTTGTTCTTATGCTAGCTGTGATGTTTTCCTGGTTGTAATGCTAAAGACTTTACCGCGTTTTTTAAAGGACTTTTTTCAGAAAGACTTCCCTTTTACAAGATTTCTTGTGTTAGTTTTGATGGTCAGTTTATATGGGTTATCGGCTGCGTCGATCCAACCCCCTACCGCGCAATTTGCGGGAGCCTTTGATGTTGTTTATTGGTGTGGTGGAAATGTTAGTCCAGCTTGTGCTTAGAAATGCATACATCCTGTCATCCTGATACCTGGTAGTTGAGAACGGATCGACGCAGATTGCAGATTATTAATAGTAGCTCTTTGAACCAAAAATGGTATTTTTTTCAGCGTGAATCAAAGGGTAGACTAAAAACCATATATTTGTCCGTAGATTTTAATGTTCCAACTTTCGATTACAAGTTGGAGGATTTATGAGCTAGGTTGTGGAATAGGATCATATCATCGGATGTTCATCCTTAAATGCCTAATATTAAATGGGAAGGCGAGAGTAAATATGGGTCCTTGGAAGTAGAAATCAGATGTAGATTTTGTAATTCACCATCATTCATGGCGTGTTATTGTTTAATCTGCAAGTACGTGAAACTCCTTATGTTAAGCTTGAATAGGAGCTTCTTTTTAAGAAAAACCTGTTGATTGTCTATCAATGTTTGTCTAATTTGTAAAGTTGGTGGCATGGAATTAGTTGATCTTGATCTATTTGCTCCGATTGAGGCTGTAGTTTGATTTCATTTGAAGCGTCCGGTAGATTTTCATGGATGTAATTCTTTACCAAACTTCAGTCTACTGTTTGCCTTTCCACGATACCTCTCGTTTGTGCTCCCATTTCAATGAAACCAAAGACTCGTTATCCTTTACCTGTAGTTTAAGATGAAGTAAAACAAACTGGCTCACGAAATCTATTAATGCTTTGACACAAAAGTCTTGATGCAATTTTCATTATAGTTCATCCGTAGACAATGGCTCCCAAATAGGTAGTGTTGCGTATGTCAAACTTCCCCCGACTGCGTGGCATTTCTAGGAGCCTAGAGGCAACTAGCGTAATGTTGCTGATTCCTCTAGTCTGTTTCATATCTGTATGAAATATGTTTTCTTCTATTCGAGGTGCATGTAGACGCCTTTTTACCTTGTGTGTAGCATCGTTCTAATAAGATCTTGTTTATTCTTCCTTTTCTCGTCTTTTCAGGTTTGTCCAATTTGTTCGGTTAAAGTTGTACGAGATATGCTGAGTCATATCAGATTACAGCATGGACAGCTATTTAAGATATCCTTGAGTTTGAATTTTTATTAGTTCATTGTCTTATACTCCTATTATGTTACTGATAAGATCACTAGAACTTTTCTTCTTTATAAATATGTTAGAATGGACTTTTTTGTAAATTATTCCTTGACAAGATACACTTTCAGAGACGTCGTAGATTACGTAGAGTTGCGATTCCAAGTAGTCAAGCCCTTTCTTTACTTGGCCGTGACCTTCGAGAAGCTCACCTTCAAGTGCTTCTAGGGGGTGGAGGATTTCGATCGGGCAGTAATGCGCCTGCCTCTACTGCTGCTACTGATCCATTCCTTTCCTCTCTTGTAATGAACTTTTCTGGACCCGAAGTTGACGATTTCTCCAAGACCATCGCGTCGAGCGTGGAGGATACTACTTTCAAGAGTACCTTAACAAAACATCATAGGAAACCAAGGTACCTATCAAATTTCAATGCTCCCCATATATGGAACTTTCGTATCTTTGGTAAAATTTATCTATACTAAGTGCGGTGTTGCTTTACAAAAAGTTACTTTCTTCGGCTCCGCCAACAGTCACGTATTCCAGTTAAGTTCTTCAGCCAATAGGGCTTGTTTTGTGTGCTAGAGAATGTATTTGAGACTCCCTTACATTTAAAGAAACGAAAACCGATTCAAAGCAAAGCTTGATCATTGGTTGTGCCCAAGGATGAAAGAAAGTGACGTATGAGAGGGTGAATGCTCTTTTAAGTTTGTTTTCTTGCTTGCTAATAGCTAATAATAAGTGATGCAGAGTTCTCTTTTACCTTTTAAAGTAGATCAGCCATCAGCTTCCTTAATACTCCAGTTCTATCGTAATTGCGTATCCAAATTGTATTGATAGGTCGTACATATAAAAGCTTTAGTAGCAGTATATAACAAAATGCTGCTCCTGTACACTACTAAAAAATGTTATATTGATGAGGGTTACATGCACTTGCAGTCGGTTATGGAGGGTTTGTGGTGAACAACTCGTCTCACTGAAGACGGGCACTATCCGTCACAAGCTGAAGACAGATAATGCCCGTCACATAATATGCAAGTGGGGATCCATTTGCCCTCCACTTGCGCTCCCCACTTGCATATTGTGAGAGGGGCACTATTCGTCTTCAGCTTGTGACGGATAGTGCCCGTCTTCAATGAGAATTTGTGTGTGGCGAGATAGTTACAGCTCATTGTCTTAACTGAAAAGACTTCTCTTTGGAAATTTATACATTGCAAGAGAAATAATCATACTGCCGACTAGGAGGCTAAGACTAACTGGCCTAGTACACTGTTGATCACTGCTCGTTGTCGTAGCTTCTATTCATTTGTTTTGCGTGTAACATAAATGTGTTCAGCACCCCTTACTTATTTAATTCTGTTACCACCTTTGTTTTGTTTTGTATTAGTAGCAGAGTTTGTTCGTTTACCGCCTTATCTGTGCTGGTAATCCAAGACTCCCAATGTACAGAAACCAGGCTTTGAGTGAGAGTTTATTCTGACTATTTCCATCTTGGTTGGGCCAGTTTTGCAAGGTCTACTTGTCGGTTTACTTGGTAGTAGACATGGCAAACTAATAATCGGGTCGGGTTCAGATCGTGTAAGTTCGGGTTAGGTCACTTTCGAGTTTGCAAAAAATCAGGTCGGACCAGGTTCTGGTCGGCTATTTCCAATTCATTCGGATCTGGTCGTATTTACTCGGGTATGGGTCATCAGTTCGGGTGTCGGGTTAGGTCAGTTTTGCCAGATCTACTTGTTAGTGGCCATGAAGGACCATATCTGCTTGACATGAAGCACTTGGTAAAGTGTCGTTTTATACTCCATTTTTCACCGTGAATAGTCTAGAATTGCTTTTAGATCAACTTTTTATGTAAGTACATGCTCGTGGGGTTGGACATTAGAAGTGCAACGTCCACCCTCCACTGCACAATAAACGCGCATAAACGAAAGATAAACTATTGGCAAGGCCGAACAAATATGGAATATGTTAAATTTTTTGCGGGGACCAAGGGAGAACGACGTAGAAAGATTATCTAACTTCCAAACACGTTCTCTGTTTTAAATATTTCGTTAAACCACTCTTTTTTCTCTTTTGTGCAGTTTTGATTCTTCATTAACCTACGAGGAGAGGCAGAAGAAGATACAAGAGGCTGCGGAGAGAGCAGATTTTGTACAAGATCTGCTTCTCTGCACTGTTCTCGGAGATTAGTGAGACAGTTAAAGTTCTGAAATAAAGGTAATTTATTGATTATTGATTTTCAAGGGATTGTATTTATTTCTACACCTTACCGGCTAGAACCCTGCAATACATTCTGAAGAAACAACAGTCTTGTATGCGATACTAGCACGAAATGAAAGCTCATATTCACATATAGAGTTTCATAGGAAGAATAGCAATCCGATGTTCGAGATTATATTGTACTGCACCCAGTTGTGTGATGTAAATCTGGGATAAAGATGAGAAGAAAAGGAAAATACCAGTGCTTGTACCTCAGAATGCTAACTCATGACAGTTTTTTTTCCTGAAATTATACTGTAGCATTTTATGTTTCTTTACTCCCTGGCTATTGTTGTTGCTGATAATCGAAAGATTAATGCAGTTTATGCATGAGCTCATATTTGTGGGTCTATGGGTTCAACTGAGGCCCCAGAAGACCTTACAATAACGCGAACATTACTCCGGCTTGAAATGGTTATCATTGAGAGTTTTGCATCATTGATATTTTATTTTCATGACGGATTTTGACAATCGTAGCATCAAAGTATCATGATAAATCCTTTTACGATGAAAAACAATGTGACCCTCCTGGTTGGTTGTCGAAAATCAAACATTGTTGGGATTGCAGCTGCTGCTACTTCACTCGGGTTTATTTCCAACAATAGACCTGAGTTGCTGAATATTTACATCGATGCATCTTAGCAAGCTGTAACCAGGTTTTGCCTGAGACATACCGTAATTTTCGATAATGTCGGTAACTTTTGCCAGGGAGTATTTATTTCCTTTAGAGTTCCACCAATCGGTGACGGGAAACCCAAGTCGATAACAAAATCATCCTCTGTCGAGTGTCGAACTGCAAATACATGCTACATAAATCGTGACGTGTTATTAAATTAGCACCCTATTATATGGGGAATGAATGTATGATGTCACTACTAAATTACTAATGTCTTTCATTTTCTGTGAGACGGCGAAAAGTAACATATCCTTAATAACAAACATTAAAACAATTATTATATGGCACACACTTTCTATATTACAAAACTTCAGAAGGAAATGAAGTAACACTATCTCACTAAATGACTACATACCGGGATGCATCAAGATCGTCTTCATTTCTTTGTTTCCATGTCCCCTCTTAACCAGACAAATTCTTATTTAAGACGTTTTTTTTCTGTTTGAAATTAAGACGGACAAAACCTCATCATTTTGTAATAAAAATGACCATTTAATGACAAAATATTACGGTAAGACTTAAAGCTAAAATTATTTAAAATAAAAAGCACATTTTATCGTAGATGGTAACATTATCGTAGAACGAATAGATCGGATCGAATTGTAAAATCCCACTTGCGGAGACAAGATCTATTTTAGTACTATTTCGTAAAATTCTTAATATACGCTTATATTGGCCCTTTTGGTTATTTATAGCTCGACTGAGGGCTTAACCAGGCTCGGGTGAGGCAAAAGACAAAGAAAATCTTGCAAAAAGCCGCGAAGTGCTCTTTAGCACTTCTTGCTAGAAAAAGAAAATAAAAAAACAAAGCACCCGAAAACGGAAAAACGAGGGTTGGCTTGGTCCGACCAAGAAAGGCACATTTTTTCTATACCTAGAAATTGACTAACATTATCTCTGTCTAATACTTAGACGAAAAAGGCTCGTCTTAAGGAAGATCTTCCTTACGGCTTACTTAATCAATAGTAGAGCTAATTTTTTCTCTCTTTATTGTTGACTGTTGATTTTCAGTTGGTCTTGCTTCAGACGGACCATTTTGGTCTGAAGCAATAAGACGGGATTTTGTAACCACTTTACAGTTAGATGTAACCACTATTAAAAACATGTTGATATAAGTTGTGGTTACATTTTATCAAAAAGTGGCAACATAATCCCGTCTTATTTTTCAGACAGAATTAGTCCGTCTGAAATAAGAATTTGTGGTTGATTTTATAAAGGATATACGAAGTACTTCTTCATTACCACGTCGGTCATACATTATCCAAAAATGGGAAGAAAAGTAGAATATGGTGGAGGCAACTAATTAAGGTTTGATTACCCACCAAACTTTGAAAACCAAGAACTACTCCAACTAATTATTGGGTATTAATCTACTTTAGTACTACTCACTATACTACTATTAATAGTCATCATTAAGATTAAGCTAATCACAATAATAACACCACAAATTCTCATTAATTTCAGACGGGTCAAATACAGATCAAATCACTATATTTGGTGCTTATGAAATACCAAAAAATTTGTCTTTATTTTCAACATGTGATAATATTTAACTCGTCTTAAGTTTAATACGGACATTAACTATAATAACAATGTGTAAGAAAGAAAAGAGGAATTATAAGGATGTCACCTCAGAAGGCAACAAATTCCCAATTATAAAGGCGCCCACAATAGGAGGCAAGCCGCCGCCCCCACACCTAATATTTCCTTACAATCGCTACCTCTCATTAATTCTTCTACTTTTTCCTTTTTTTTTTTCTTCATTTTTTTTTTAAATTTGTGACGATAACTACAAGTAATAGATGAGATGTCTTATTGGTGAAATACGGATTAACTATTTTACGAGTAGGGATCCTCTCCATTTCCTAAATGAAATGGAAATGGAGAGGCCATTTACTTCACACAATACTATATTGTATTGTTGTTTTCATACTATTTACTTTTATCTTTATTTTTCGTGATAAATTGTGGTTCGTTAGATCACTGCAAGAACAAATCTCGACCGCTTATAAGAATTGGCCTTTTAAAGGATACTAATGGCTATTTTACATATAAAACTATAAAAGCACTCAGTTCATTAACAGTACTAAATACTATCAACCTTTTAAAAACATCCGACTAAATTTTAAAATTTACTAATTTATTGATGGTTGCTTTCAGTCTACTATCAACCTTTCATAATTATAAATTTATAAATGGAATATAAAATAGTTGTGCCAAACGTGGCAATCTTTGCTTCATATTGTTCGTATAAAATAGGTGGGACCTACTAAAATAGAAGAAACAAAGGGTATACGGCCCCATTTTAATTGCAGCCAGTCTTTCTTGTGACAGGGAAGCTTAAGACGGGTCAATTTTAACTAACAAAGTGTAAGTGGGTGTGCAAGTGGGGGGCTCCATTTCCCACCCACTTACACCCCACTTGCATGTTGTGAGAGAGAATTGATCCGTAGCAAGCTTGCGACGGGTCGGTACGTCACAAATGAGAATTTGTGTTTTAATTGACGCCGACAAGCCGGCTTACTTAATAAACTCATAAACTTAACTGTCTGTCTTCATCCAACCAAGTCTCTACTGCGCCCTACTTTTGCTTTTCTTATTAAACTACTCTACTTTTGCAGTGCTTCACTCCTATTTGCTTATACACAAATCGTTAAAAGACGGTGTTATTCGTCACAACCTGAAAACGGATGGTATTCCTCTTAAAACATGCAAGTGGCCAAGTGAGGAAAGTAAATGGATGGCAAATGAAACCGACTACTTGCCCTCGCAATTGCATATTGTGAGAGGGACACTATCCGTTTTCAGCTTGTGTCGGATAATGTCAGTCTTCAACCAGACGAGTTGTTGCTTATAAGGGTTGTTTACTGGTCGTCTTTTCCATTATCTGTTGTAACAGAAACGAGAAAGAATATATAAAAACGATAAAGACAATAACAAACATATTTACGTGGTTTACTAACAGTGTGTTAATTGCGTCCACAATGAATAAATGATGAGAGTTTTATTGATATTTAGGAAATTACAAAATTTTACATTTGAAGTTGTTATGATATGCATAACACCATAACGGTTAGTGTAAGATTTAGAGAGTTTATATGATACCTTCTAAGATCTAATACAAAAATTCCAGAATATGCCCAAAACAGGAACATAGCACAAACAAATTCACAAATACCGCCGTCATTGTCGTTCAAAGTGACAACTAAACCGTTTCAAGATACAAATGCAACATTATCAAACTTGACTCGTCTTAATCTCAAGATAAATATACACCTTAATAATAATTCTAGAATCTAGATGTATTAATGCGTGGATGTTGGGAGAATATGATATTTATGATAATGGTTGACAGTAGGTCTTGCTTAAGACGGGTCGGATATTGCAACGGGTATTTTGTGAGAGCAAATGGGTAGAGGGGACAAGGTGGGCTCTCCCCATATGCTCTCCACTCACCCTTAATAGGTATTTTGTGAGAGAATATGGTATCTGTCTTAAGCTTAAGACGGATACCTCCGTCTCAAATAAGAATTTGTGAATGGTTGATTATGGTCCATGAACAATGGATAAGTCGCATGGCAAGCAAAGAGTCACACCCATTAGTAAGTCTGACTTAAGACACATGTATTTGTCTAAAATTTTAAACGGGTCAAATACTAACAAGTGGCAATAATAAAGACAAAACTTTTGTTATTTTCAAGGCAACTAATGAGATTACTTTCTCCCTTCAACTCCACTCTAACACTTTCACTTTTGTACATTATTCACAAGTGATCATATAATTGTAATTTTTTCTCAATATATAAGTAAAAAATATATTCGTGTGTGATCTTATTTGATTCGTATTTACGAGTACATTATTAACATCTAACTTTTATACTTTTTGCAAACACGTAGTTAACGATATTTACCGCGTAAAACACGTCTCGGCAAATGTGAAAAAAGTAATACTCCCTCCTAGTCGGTGTAACGCCCCGAAATTCAAGTACACAGGGAACACAAAATAATTCATTTTATTATTAATAATGGCAGCGGAATTACAGGGCGTCACCGCCGTATTTCCCTTCCGGAAAATACAAGGCTATACCATAAAGTAAATACATTTGAAAAAAATTAAAATTAAAACTTTATTTAGTTGAATTATACATCTTATACGACTTATTTACTATATGAAGTCCTCACACTTGACTATCCCCGATACTTGTACCTGAAAAAGAAGGAAAATAACGGAATCAGCCAACCACAGGCTGAGTATGACTCCGGTTGCCTCCACCGGCCTTAGACTCTCATTTCACTATTTTATCTCCTTTATGTCTTACATATAAATAATATGCCACATGAGTATCATCCATTCATTTTTAAATAGACATGCACAACTGTCATATCAGCATGTAACATTCATTTCACAATAACATATATAACGGTCTACCATTACTGAAGTGAGACACATTACGGAGTAATTACTCCCCTGGGCTAAGCCCTCCTCCATGTACACAGGACCATATAATTATTTATGTAACCCCCTGGCACTTTCACCAGTAATAACCAGAACCGTAGTTCTCATATCATGGAGCCGTGCTCCCTTCCATGTACACAGGTTACGTTTGTAATGTCATCTCCCTCCCCGTAATCGTATCTCGAATGCTACAATTGGCCAAATGTACATTATATAAAAACGAGCATAACAACATTACATAACAATATTATAGTATAATGAACATTAATATAACATGTGAGTAGTAAAATAACAATAATATGAAACCTACCCTCCTTATTTTTTATAAACAATGACTTATAATGTCATCTGAAATTATTAATTTCTACGCTAAAGGGTCCTTAAACCATACTAGCATTATAACGGCTCTACTACAAAACTTACGGATAAAATAATATAAACAATTTCTTATACTATTCTCTTATTTTATTTATGTATAAGACAGTAACTAAATAATTATAACGACAAAGGGTCCCGAAGTCATACCAGTTTTAGCTAATTAACTTAATTTACACTTTGCATGTCTCTTGTTGCCCTGCGTACGTACTGCACACCCCATTTGTTTTATGTCTTTGGTTGGTTGAGTTTTCTTATTTTTCTGTGTGAAGTGATGGCCTTTTATAGTGTCCAAAGTCGGTTCTTTTGATATAGGATAAACATGCCAAGTATTTAGTTTATCTTATTCATTACCTGATAACTATTACATTTGATGTTTATCATAAAATAAAATATCTAATATTACTTAGCTTGTAAGTAACTATGTCAATCTTAATTATAGTTTCACAAATAATAAAATATCCTTAATTTTAACTCGGTGAAATACGTGTCTATTTATACTAGATTATATAGTTATCATTATGGCTGGGTGAATATTATCTTAGGGGTAGTTAGCCGTATTTCTATCATGTCGGTCGATTTTATTTATATTCGGGTTATTACATTCTACCCTCCTTAAAATAAGTTTCGTCCCGAAACTTGAAAATAGTGAACGGAAAAGTTAAAAATTCTTATTTCGCAAAACTCAAGAAATTTATAAGATTTTAAATTAACAAAAATCTTTTAGTCACATTTATGAAAGAGTAAAACCGTACGTTTTATATAATGGAACGCAAGAATTCATGTCGCGAGCAAGAATTCCAATTCAATGACAAACTCAAAGTATGTGCTAGTAGGCGTGCGTTGAACCGGTTATTAGACGTCTCCAATAACAAGTCCTAACATCACACCAACCTCCCAAATGCAAATAAAAACAAAATTGAAAAGTTCATTCCAATTCATTTTTTTTAAAGGTACAAATTTACATACAAAATAAACCGTTTGAAAATACTTGAAGGACTAACTTGAACTGGTTAGAAATTTTCGTAACACGATAAACAGTTATCAAAACTTCAAAATCACATGAACAACACCGGGATCAAATGAGTGGAAGATAAGGAGTAAAGATTATAAAAGTAGGATGACCGATAGGAATGATATAAAACACTATAGAAAAGCATATTGAGTTTAAAATAACAGTGTAGCCTAACACGGTCACATTCTATATTATTAAAAGTTCTAACCCCAAAAGTCACGTACGACAGTACCTTCTTTAAGTCTATAAACGTTAATATCAATTTTTTTTTTTTTTTATAATAACCTCAAGAGTAATAACTTGTATTACTATTATATAGAACATAAGTTCGTTAACCAATTTCTTATATTATTTTATCTTCTAAGTATTGTCAATAACATATATCCAATGTTACTAAACTTAACATCTAGTTTTAATTTATTGAGACACATTTTTCTCTTATAGATTTTTTTTTATCGTTATCATATAATAATTATTACTTTAGTTAATATAATAAAAATTATAAGGCAATCATGAAATGTAGGATTAATTGCATAACAAATACTTTTAAAAATATTTAATTAATATAATATACTCAAGATATACTAGAACAAAAGAAACACAACATACGTATCATGGTTTCAAAAATATTTTATTCGTGGTTCTGACATTAATCCTCTTATAAAATTCATATGTTCATTTTATTTTGAAATTTAAAATTAATTCTCCGCTTGTTTTCCTCTATTGACCTCGCTCCAACAATTTATTAATTTCTCCTGATACTATTTGATACACACTACTTCTATTACGGTTAATTTTAACATTTGTGTCAAATAACTAAATTTAAGTGTCAAAATTTTGCTTATGAACCTTATGCTTGTGTTAAGAGTATTTATTTTCAATGACACATTATAAACTTTTCGTGAAATTGTTTTTTTTTTTTTTTTTTTTTTTTTCTCCGATAAATTCCCTGAAGTTACGATTTATTATTACTTAACAAGTTCAACTATTTTTTTTTTTTTTTGAAACTCTATTTCAAAGAAAATCTAATTTCAAATCTTTTAAATTGCTTTTAAATAATAATTCAATATAAGCTTTAATTCAATGAGTATTTTTAATGTACATTACCTAAAATATTTACCGTCTCGTCTATAAGAATCTTTATTTCGACAATTTCTCACTTTAAACATTTGAATATGTTCCGATTATTTCATCATTATTCATAATCAAATTATTCATTTGTGAATAAAAACTGTTATCTTATCTTTACAATAAATTAATTTAAAATTCCATTCTACAATGCATTAGCTTATTTTTTTTTTTTCTAATTAATAGATCACTATTAGTTTTTACTGTAATGTACCTTTTAACAATTTCAAGTTTTTCAATATAAATTCTAATTCTAATTATGGTTCAACTCCTAGAAAAATTCACATTCTTTGTCCTTACCGTAACATTACGCACTACAACTCAATTATCTGATCACAATGCTAAACTATAAATATTAACATTAATAAATAACATGTTTAATCTTCCATTCTTCACCCCACCATTCTAAATATTAATTATTCTTATAGAATATCAACCCCATTATCGTAACATTAATATTAAACTAGTTTTAGCCCGTGCAAAATTGCACGGGTTTGAATTAGACATGTTATTTGGAAAATGCGTATAAATGTATAAAAATTAACCTAAAAATGCGAGTTTGGGTTAAACTTGGGCTGACTCACGTTAAATTTTTTGCCCAAATACATGCCGGTTAGCGGGTTTGCGACGGGATTAGTGAGAGAGGCCTTTGTAATTTTTCATAATATATATGAAGATTAATTTTCATTTTTTTTATTAATCAAAGACAAATTATATTTTTTATCATATAGAGAATTGGAAAAATTAAAGACGTGCATAAATTGGAACTGAATTGACAATTTTGCCCAAACAATTATGCTAATTAAATCTTGAAATCAAAGTACCCGATTGTGCGTGATAAGATTAAAAGTTGGAAGATCAAAGAGGAAACTTTTGCTGGCATATGTGAATTCTCGAATGAGAAAAGAAAATGTTTTTATTTATACGATATCTTTGTTTTTCAATGTAAGCATCGACTTTAGTGTATACAAAAATAAATTTTTGCCCAAAAAAAGTAATCCTATCACGATTCCATATGAGTATACATTTTTATAATATTTACTCGTATATTTTAAGAAGTACAGAAAACAAAAGTGATCGTCTCGAAAGTAAGAATGACGTATATAACCGAAAAAAACATATGGAGAATTAAAGCTTGATTTGTCCGATTCAAATGAATGTAGAATACCTAAGGTGGTTCATTAGCCATTTAGCCCAACAATCTCGGGTAAATGATCAGTTAAGTTAATGGGCTACAAACCCTAGTATGCCCAAAGTGCTCATTGCTCATTGCTCATTGCTCATCCACTCATTCTCTTGTTTTTCAACTTTTATTATGCGCATCAATTCAACTCTTTCCCTTAGTCCCTCACTACCTTAGTATCTTACTACTTTTAGATCTCTTACTCTCATTGATTAACATCTTATGTGAATCCTTGAAAGATAAAAATAAATATACATCATCCTTCCCGAAACAACATCTACAGGTTATATGATATGATAAAATTTAAGAATTATTCCATCCATTCCAGAAGGTTTGATATTATTATCATGTATGTTTATCAATTTTTATTTTATTTTCGTAAGATTTGCTAATGAGTTTTTATACCACATTTTATACAAATGATTTGTTACATGGATTTTATGGAAATGATTTATTCAAGCTATTTGAATTTGGTTTATTTTTCAACCTTATCTTTTCATGTATTGTGAATCTGATGTTGGATCTTGTTATCAACATTTATTTTATTTAATTTTGGATATTTTTTAAATCATCCCGATTTTTGAAATCACAGCTATGCTAATTAAATTATTATTACTAATTTTCTCTTTAAAAGTTTGGTATCTAACGGAAATTTTAATTGGGAAAAAATTAAGGATTGTTACTAATTATCTACTCCTTATCTTTTACTTTTTTTTTTATTGTAAGTTTTTAAATTGTTTATTCTTCAGCTCTATTAATTAAACTATTATACGTTAATACACTAATTATTTTATTAAATATCAAGTTTTTTTATATATTAAATATCAAGCTTTAATTATTTATTAAATTATAATGTACTCCGTATAAGTTAATATTCAGATTTGTATCATCCCAGTTGAAATTTGTACTTAATAGTTTGCAATTTGGGTAAAAAAGTGATTTAATTCATTGGGAAGTTACTTTTTAGCACAGGATGATTGAAATAGAAATTGGAAAAGTAAAGGAAGGAATAAATGAAGGAAGGAATAAATGACGTGGCTTAACCAGGATGCAGGAAACGTTTGGCTTTTAAATACAGTAGGATGTTTTGAAATTTCTCTATCAAACGGATATGATATCATACTTAAATTTAAAATAACTTCCTTCTACCCAATTTAATTTAAATGTATATTTATTCTAATGTTTTTCTTACTTTAGTTTGAGAAATAATTATTAAAATAAGTTACTATTCAAGTTTGATCACATTTATTTGCTACATGTCTATATAAAATTTTCTTACAACAAGTTTTAAACATTTACACGCACTAACCGTACCGAAATTATTTATACATACCACCCATCAAAACCTAACAATTTCACACACAATTAAATATACCACACTAAAATAACCAATGGATACTTACAACCAAAATTTGGTGGTTAAAACCCGTTAGTCTTTGTTCGTTGAACCAAAAGACGGGTACTCCTCGCTTACTCATCCTCCTTACCTGAATTGTTCATCATCCAATGGCTATACCCTAGTTCATATGGGTCCCTCTACTTGTCAGGTATCTTCTTGATAGTTTACTTCATTCCCGCCCGATGGTGTTAACACAACACACTATTTACCCTTGATAGTCTATTTCTTTTTTCCGAGCCACTGAATCTACCACGATAACCTTTCATCTGCTTTTCCCGCTACTCGTCACTCTCATATGTCTTACTTCCTCATTCCTTCTTCTACTGGGCACTCTCAAGGTCCCACTCATTATCTGTAACGACACCACCTTAAAAACTTTTGTTTCCCCAAATCTTACCTTACTTATCCAAATATAAGACTCTATCTTTACATTATATGTAAGTTTATGCCTAGATCATACCAACTTGATTGGGTCTTAATGTATGTAAATTTTAAAGAAATCACATTGTCAAACTAACCACATATTTAATAGCACACATAAAATAATTTTTTGGTCTGCATCTGGTTTTTGTTATTTTCTTTTTAATTATGAAAATAATTTTGATATTCCTTAACATAAGTATAGTCCCTAAAGTTAATTTACTTTTAAATTAGCTTATTTTATAAAATAAATACTTTATACTATATGCAGAAAGCATGTAAGTAATGACTCAATGGTACACAACGACCTAACAACGTAAATAAATAACAATACTTATTTAAGATTTACCCGACCTATATCTACCCACTCTCTCTAAGTCAATTTCTATTTTATTTTAGTAATCTTTAATTCTTAAAATATTTTAGTCCTAGAATATTTCACCCAACTAAACGTATGGCCGAAGGCTCAACACGCAGTTGTAGGGTTGCTCTGATACCATTTTGTAACGCCCCGAAATTCAAGTACACAGGGAACACAAAATAATTCATTTTATTATTAATAATGGCAGCGGAATTACAGGGCGTCACCGCCGTATTTCCCTTCCGGAAAATACAAGGCTATACCATAAAGTAAATACATTTGAAAAAAATTAAAATTAAAACTTTATTTAGTTGAATTATACATCTTATACGACTTATTTACTATATGAAGTCCTCACACTTGACTATCCCCGATACTTGTACCTGAAAAAGAAGGAAAATAACGGAATCAGCCAACCACAGGCTGAGTATGACTCCGGTTGCCTCCACCGGCCTTAGACTCTCATTTCACTATTTTATCTCCTTTATGTCTTACATATAAATAATATGCCACATGAGTATCATCCATTCATTTTTAAATAGACATGCACAACTGTCATATCAGCATGTAACATTCATTTCACAATAACATATATAACGGTCTACCATTACTGAAGTGAGACACATTACGGAGTAATTACTCCCCTGGGCTAAGCCCTCCTCCATGTACACAGGACCATATAATTATTTATGTAACCCCCTGGCACTTTCACCAGTAATAACCAGAACCGTAGTTCTCATATCATGGAGCCGTGCTCCCTTCCATGTACACAGGTTACGTTTGTAATGTCATCTCCCTCCCCGTAATCGTATCTCGAATGCTACAATTGGCCAAATGTACATTATATAAAAACGAGCATAACAACATTACATAACAATATTATAGTATAATGAACATTAATATAACATGTGAGTAGTAAAATAACAATAATATGAAACCTACCCTCCTTATTTTTTATAAACAATGACTTATAATGTCATCTGAAATTATTAATTTCTACGCTAAAGGGTCCTTAAACCATACTAGCATTATAACGGCTCTACTACAAAACTTACGGATAAAATAATATAAACAATTTCTTATACTATTCTCTTATTTTATTTATGTATAAGACAGTAACTAAATAATTATAACGACAAAGGGTCCCGAAGTCATACCAGTTTTAGCTAATTAACTTAATTTACACTTTGCATGTCTCTTGTTGCCCTGCGTACGTACTGCACACCCCATTTGTTTTATGTCTTTGGTTGGTTGAGTTTTCTTATTTTTCTGTGTGAAGTGATGGCCTTTTATAGTGTCCAAAGTCGGTTCTTTTGATATAGGATAAACATGCCAAGTATTTAGTTTATCTTATTCATTACCTGATAACTATTACATTTGATGTTTATCATAAAATAAAATATCTAATATTACTTAGCTTGTAAGTAACTATGTCAATCTTAATTATAGTTTCACAAATAATAAAATATCCTTAATTTTAACTCGGTGAAATACGTGTCTATTTATACTAGATTATATAGTTATCATTATGGCTGGGTGAATATTATCTTAGGGGTAGTTAGCCGTATTTCTATCATGTCGGTCGATTTTATTTATATTCGGGTTATTACAGTCGGTCATTTCTTCCCTCTTTCCTTATTGGGTAAGTCGGGTTTTCTTCCCTCTTTCCCTTTATGGATGTGGGGTTGTGTATTTTTTGTGGTCTAAATTCATTTGTATGTGGGGTAGTGTGTTTTGTGTGGTCCAAATTCATTTCCTTAATTTTTGTGTAAAAGGAAAAGGGGAAGAAATGAGTGACTAGGAGGGAGTATGATAGAGTGGAGTTGAAGGGAGGAAGTATTTGATATATATCTTTGACCGTTCTTAAAGTTAAGACGGATAGATCCATCTTAAATGAGAATTTGTACGTATCCATGTAACGCCCCGAAAATCAAATACACAGGGAGCACAAAATAATTCATTTTATTATCAATAATGGCAGCGGAATTACAAGGCGTTACCGCCGTATTTCCCTTCCGGAAAATACAAGGCTATACAATATAAAGTAAATACATTTGAAAATAATTAAAACTAGAACTTTATTTAGTCGAATTATACATCTTATACGTCATATCTTCTATATGAACTTCCTCACACTTGACTCTCCCTGGTACTGAAACCTGAAAAAGATTGAATATGACAGGATCAGCCAACCACAGGCTGAGTATGACTCCGGTCATCTCCACCGGCCCTACTTTCCTGGGTTTAATATTTTACTTCATTCACATCTCACAAGTATGAAATAGGTCATATGAAACATAGTCCAATAATTATTATAGAGTCCACACCAGTCAATCATCATGCAACATGTTATTCCACAAATTATACCGATCTACCATTACTGGAGTGAGACACATTACGGAGTAATTACTCCCCTGGGCTAAGCCCTCCTCCATGTACACAGGACCATATAATTATTTATGTAACCCCCTGGCACTTTCACCAGTAATAACCAGAACCGCAGTTCTCATATCATGGAGCCGTGCTCCCTTCCATGTACACAGGTTACGTTTGTAATGTCATCTCCCTCTCGTAATCGTATCCCGAATGCTACAATTGGCCAAATGTACATTATAAAACAGTACCAGCATGACAAACATTATAGCATATAGGACATAAATATAAGATAGACAAAATATAACGATCATAAGATGAAATTTACGATAAATATAATATAAGCGATTATTTCTAACCTCGTCTTATTTTAAGCTAAATATTACTTATATCGACGAAGGGTCCCGAAATCATACTAGCATTATAACGGTTCTAATACAAAACCTACGGATAAAATAATATAAACAATTACTTATACTATCCTCTTATTTTATTTATGTATAAGACAATAACTAAATAATTATAACGACAAAGGGTCCCGAAGTCATACCTTATTACTATTTGTATTTGCGTAAACTATACTTATATGTACCCCATTTGATCATGTTAATCCTCGTAGCTCTTATTTTTCTATATCCAAAAGAAGGTGTCATGTCCTATTTATAGTACTTGGAAGTCGGTTTAGGTGTACATAGCATATGATAGTGTTTTGTTTTTCTTTTCCTTCTTAGAAGACTTAATAAGCAAGTTATAGTGTAAGATAAGCCACATTACAAGATTAGATCAAATTGACCTTATCACTAACGTAACATACTAGATTCATCCATAGTTATTTTTGTTTTTTTTACTTTAGTACTTCTACTATATTTATCTTAAAACTAATAGATAACATTATTTAGTTTATAATTTATCAATATAGCTTATATTATTATTATTATTATTATTATTGCTATTACATTTTATAAAGGGCCTAAGTAGAGATAGTACTTTATAGCTCGGGTAACAGTATGTCCATCTATATCGGATTCAATAATTTTGGGTCGAAAACATCTATTGCCTATGGGCTAATTCGAACTTAGTCGGATATTAGTCTAAAATGTTTAATATCAAGTTTTTAAATTTTAGCTCGTTGTATTCAGGATATTACATTCCACCCTCCTTAAAATAAGTTTCGTCCCGAAACTTGAAAAAAAATAAAAATTGAAGTTAAACCTTTAATTCCTCAAAACTCATGAAAGTTATAAGAATTTTATTAACCAAAAGTGATTTAACCGTATTTATGAAATGTTTAAAAAGTACGTCTCATATAATGGAACACAGGATTTCCTGCGCGTAGAAGAATATGAGCAATCCAATTCAAAGACGAACAGAAATCATGAGTTAGTATGTAGCTGTTGAATCTGTTATTAGACGTCTCCAATAACAAGTTTTAGCATCACACCAACCGCACAAAAAGAAAGAAAGCAAAAAGAATAAGTTCATTTTTCAATAATTTTTTTTTTTAAAAGTTACAAATTTTATATACAATATAAATTTTGAAAATACATGAATGACTAACTTGAACTAATTAGAAATTTTCATAGCACGAGAAACAGTTATCAAAACTTCAAAATCATGGGAATAACACCGGGATCAAATGAGTGAAAGATAAGGAGTAAAGATTCTAAAAGTAGAATGGCCGATAGGAATAATATAAAACACTATAGAAAATCAGATTGATTTTAAAATAACAATGAAACCTAACACGGTCACATTCTATATTATCAAAAGTTCTTACCCTAAGAGTTAAGTGTGACAATACCCCCTTGTGGTTCATAAACACTCTAGAATAAAAAAAACATTTCTTATAATATCTCTAATTTCTCTTACATAACTTATAATATATTAAGTTTAACCTTTTTTTACTATCTACTTATAAAAAGAATCTCTAGTATAAAATTTGGTATAATTGAACCTTCAATAATCATTTTATGCTATCACAGGTAACCATTAAAACTAAGTATACACTAGAAAATAATTTACCATTACTTGTTAAATAAATTCATTAATATTTCAATATACTCTGTAACGTAGTTATGATAATCCTAATGAAATTTATAAGGTAATCAATATTTTTTTTTTTTTTTTTTTTTTGGGAATAATTGAATAAGATTTATTTAGAAAAAAATTTAATTACTACGATATAATTAAGATATATTAATATATTATAGCAAAAGAAACACAATGTACATGTAATGGTTTCCAAAATATTATGGTCTTAGTTTTTACAATAATCCTCTTGTAGGATTCTTATACTCATTTTACTTTGAAATTCAAAATTAACTCCCCCGCTTGTTTCCCTCTATTGATCATCACGCTCTAACAATTAATTAATCAAGTCCTCCTAATATCTATTGGATATACGCCAAATTTAATACTTAAGTCAAATAACAAAATTTAAGTGTCAACATTTTACTTACGAACATAATGTTTTTTTTTTTATGATATAAATTATTTACAACGATACATTATAAAATTTTCATGTAATTGTTCCTCCCTTTTTCGATAACTTCCCTAAAATTACAATTTATTATTACTTAATAAGTTAGCGATTACTATTACTATTTTTTTTTTTTTTGTTTTGAAACTCTCTTTCAAGGAAAGTCTAATTTCAAATCTTTTAAATTTCCTTTAAATAATAATTCCATATCAGATTTAATTTAATAAGTATTTTTAATGTACGTTACCTAGCTAAAAGATTTACTGTCTTGTCTATGAGAATCTTTATTTCGACAATTTCTCACTTTAAACATTTAAATATGTTCCGACTATTTCATCATTGTTCATAATCAAATTATTTATTTGCGAATAACAACTATTATCTTATCTTTTAGGTAAATTAACTACAAATTCCATTTTACAATGCATTAGTTTTTTTTT
>JAIUZE010006444.1:0-32988 GCA_022085475.1 Heliosperma pusillum | reverse complement strand
GCTTTATAAAATAAAGCATTCTGTAGAAGGACAACCAGATACATACAAGGCACGACTAGTGGCAAAGGGTTTCACTCAAGTTCAAGGATTGCACTATGATGAAATTTTTGCACCCGTAGTCATGCTGCGTTCCATTCGGATAATCTTAGCGATTGCCGCTTTTCATGAGTTTGAAATTTGGCAAATGGATGTGAAAACCGCCTTCTTAAACGTTTATTTGGAGGAGGAGTTGTACATGGTACAACCCGAAGGTTTCATTGATCCTAAAAATCCTAAGAAGGTATGCAAGCTTAAGCGTTCCATTTATGGACTTAAGCAAGCTTCTCGGAGTTGGAATCATCGTTTCGACCAGGTGATAAAAGAGAATGGATTTACTCGATCGGTCGAGGAACCATGCTTATATATCAAGTCGAGTGTGAGCAAGATTGTCTTCCTAATATTGTATGTCGATGACATACTCTTGATTGGGAATGACATACCTCTCTTAACTTCGGTAAAAGTTTGGTTAAAGAACCATTTCCAGATGAAAGATCTTGGCAAGGCACAAAGAATTTTGGGGATCCGTATCGACAGAGATAGATCACGACGGATGTTATCCCTCAGTCAGGAGTCTTATATAGATAAGATTCTTGAGAGGTTCAGCATGACCAACTCCAAGAAGGGGAACCTTCCAATGGTCTCTGGGATGCATTTGAGTAAAGCTCAGGCACCAAAGACATCGGAAGAGGTCGAGCGCATGAGTCGGATTCCTTATGCATCAGCTATAGGATTGATCATGTATGACATGATATGCACACGTCCAGACGTGGCATATGCATTGAGTATGACAAGTCGTTACCAAGGCAATCCAGGTGAAACACACTGGATAGCTGTTAAGAATATCCTTAAGTACCTACGGAGGACTAAGGATTGGGTATGATTATGGAGGTGACACTGAGGCTATGCGCAACCGGTTACGCAGATGCTAAGCTTCCAAACGGATCGAGATGACTCTAAATCCACACATTCTGGATTCGTGTTTTACCTCTTATGGCGCCTGGCGGTCAGCTGGAAAAGCTCCAAACAAAATGTTATAGCAGATTCTACGACTGAGTCCGAGTACTAGGCCGCTTCAGAGGCTGCGAAGGAAGCTATATGGATGCGTCAGTTCTTACAGGGACTAACCGTAGTTCCTAGTTCGGATGACCCGATCACCATCTATTGTGATAATAGTGGTGCCATCTTCCAGGCTAAGGAGCCTAAGTCCAGTAACAAGTCTAGGCATGTACAACGGAAAGCTCACATGATCCGAGATTACGTGGAGCAAAGGGAGATAGTGATAGACAAGATTGCTACGGATGATAACGTTGCAGATCCTCTCACTAAACCGTTAAGATATGATAAGCATGAAGGGCACGTTATTTCCATGGGAATTAAGCGTGTTCCTGAGTTGTATTAGTTGTTTTATATGGATTAGACACCTGTATCTTTTTCATATAAACTATCTATGAAATCATCGTTTTGTTTTATATTTTGTTTTTCATGTGGGTTGTACTGACAACATTGAACACCACAAAGTGAACTGAATTACATTATATTTTGTTTTGGTCCGTAATCGCCTACATGAGCGGATAACTCTGGCAATTATTTTGTGACGTCGATTGATGGTGGGTTCAACGAGTCATAAGTCAAACTGTTGACTGATCGATCACAGATGCGGGTTATAATGATACTGCGCAGGACATTTTGTGACGACGTTATGGAGTCCTAAATGTTTCGGAACATTAGGTGCTAGGTCGTGGATAGGACATCCATAGTGTTCCTCGAGTCGATTCTTTTGACTATCGACTGTCTCTTGAGATAAAGGCAGTTTTTGGGTGACTTTGGTTTTTTTCTCATGGTCGACCGTAACAGAAGGCTAAGTAGATTTTCACTGGGTCATTTCATACTGCGCTTGTATCTCTGTATCCTCTCCCTGCAAATTCGATTTGAAGAAAATATCCACCAAAAACTTTCATATATGAATATTTCCTCAGGGCCACTCAGGCGCTGTCATGAACCATGCTCGAATGAAGATTCGTTTATCAGTTAAGTTACTCTCTAGTCGCGGAAACCACTCTTGATACTGATCACTTATAAACTACGACCTTTGTGAATACGGACTTTGCAAATTGGTTTACATTGAGTGGGAGAAATTTATAATGGATATGAGAATCGGTTATCGCACATACACTTGTACGGACAAGTGGGAGATTGTTGGAGCCAGTGTCCTCCACAGTTAGTTCAATAACATAAATAAATCTCTGTAGGTTCACAGGGTATACTTTGTATTGTAATCAGTTGATTAACGTTTATCGATAACGGTTGGCTTGCTAGATAAGTTTGACGTTATCGTCATACAGATAGCGGTGATCAACTGGTCCCTAAAAGTCACACCTAAAGGATGTGATTGAGAGATGTTATTATTTGAGAAAATAATCATATTGATGCCTTATTAAATGACTAAAAGGTTAGTCGGTGTTTTTGACTAAAAGGTTAGTCAATGTGATGATGATATAATTATTTAATAATGATTAAATAAAGTTAGCTGAGACGAATTAACTGTAATTCGTAAATTGAATATAAAATGTTATATTTAATTGTTCTATATAATGTAAGCTAATTAAACATAAACCGTTATAATTAATTGGCAAATTATAAATATACGGATATTTATAATTAATGTTGTATTATAATGTCGGTCCTTGACAAATGACGATTATAATATATTACATTATAGTGGAAGCTAAAATGACCGAAATAAAGTGTCCAGATACACTCGGTTTTTCCGGTCAATGGGTAGTTATTTGAGGAGACTAAATCTCCTCATATAAGACCTAGGAGTGCCGTGAGATAGGAAGAGTTGCAAGGGAAAAATTCTAACCTAATTTCTACACTCACTTGTGCCTCCATCACACAAAAACAAAAAAAAACCTAAAAGTTAACAGTAACTTTTAATTATCTTTCTAGCAAAGGAGAAGGGCATTTCTCGATCAATCTTGGGTGAGACGATTAGGAGGATATCTACTTTGATATCTGTTCTTAGGCCGAATTTTGCTAGGACCAAAGGTTAAATTCGTTTTCTCTATATTTTATATCGTTTTCATATTAATGACTCGCAATTCATATTCTATAATTTTGTTATAACCCTAAATTTTAAGGGGATGTAAACAGTTATTTCCCACACATAGGCATGTCACCGTTCCGTCTCATATATGGCAAGGCTTGCTACCTCCCCGTGGAGGTTGAGCACAAAGCCTATTGGGCTATCAAATCCTTCAACCAAAACCATGATGAGAGCGGTATGCACCGGAAGCTACAATTGCAAGAACTTGAGGAAATTCGCCATGATGCATATGAGAACTCCTCAATTTAAAAGGAGAAAACAAGGAAATGGCACGACGGTGTGATAAACCGTCGGGTTTTCAAAGAAGGGGATCAAGTTCTTGTTTTCCAAAATCGTTTTAAACTCTTCCCGGGTAAGTTGAGGTCTAGATGGTTTGGACCTTACACCGTCATGAAGTTGTTTAATCATGGAGCAATTGAGGTGGAAGGGCCCGGGGACGGAAAACTAATCAAGGTGGATGGTCACCGCCTCAAGCATTATTTCAAGGGATGTGACCGGGAGGGGGAAGAAGAGGTCTTACTTGAAGACCCCGTGTATGAAGATTAAAAATCTTGGAGCCACTAAGTCGAGCCATCGACTGCTAAATAAACGGCAAACCGTGTAAATATTCTATTCTTGTGAATATTTCATTTAAGTTTCATTGTTAATTTTTAATATTTGAGTTGTTTTTAAGCAATTAGAATTTGCATCAATCAAAAATTTTGAAGTTACTAACGATTTTGTGAAGATTTTGCAAGTTTTCGGCTGCCTCGGGATGCGTGCCACGGTAAAAACTGCGAGACTCGGTGAAATTTTGATATTGAAGGTTATTAAGGGTCATTGGATTGAAAATCGAAGTCTAGTGGTGTTTGGAAGACTTAGCCAAATTTTGGCTAAGTGCAAAATTGAAGAAATCCGGCAGTTGATTACGCTGCCAGCGTCCCTGGGCGCTGCCAGCGTCGAGACCTGATATCAGCTCTTTCATAGTCTGACAAGCACGAGTTCTTCAAAACACTCCTATCTACATCTTTTGACGAAAAACCCCCCAAAAATCAACCCCAATCCCTCAAATCTTCACCTTTCTTCACCAAATATTCACAAAACTTCATCACAATCAATCAAATTCTTCATTCTAACCTTCATTCTACTTTCAAACAACTCCCAATCAACTCAAATCACTCAAAATCTCAGAAATTTTCCTTTAGAAAACCTAGAAAATTCTTCTTCAAATTCGATTTTAAGGAGCTTTTAGTGGGTTTTTAAAGGGTTGTGAAGGGTTCTTTGCTTTTCTAATCATCAAGGAGCTAAATTTTAGTGGAATCGGGAAGATATAGCTTAATACTTAACTTTTTCCATTTTGTTTATCAATTTTACTCGAAAATTAGGCTTGATTAGTCTTCTTTTGAGTTTCTTCTTGTTCTTGTTGATTGTTTAGCTAGGATTGGTGAAAAAATTTCCGAGTAAGGCATAAGAATTAAATAAACACTAAACTTTTGAGGTGTTGAGATTGTTGCACACCAAGTGTTTGTTGAATTGCTTGTTTGAGTGAAAAACTATTTTGAGTGTTTGTTTGTTGTTGTAGTAGTATTGTATTGTATTGTTGTAATTGTTGCAGGAAAGGGCTCCAAAAATCTCCAAATTGTTTGGGAAGGTGCAGTGATATTGTAGGGGTATGTGTGGATTTGGACACAAGATGACTCTCAGACTCAAGACAACACAAAGATATGAATGCCACCCAAACCCCACAGCTTAACACATGGTTTTAGACAACAAAGTAGACTGACTAAACTCACTTACCACAGCCTAGCACAGGTAAGTAACTTAAGCCAAACAACAAGCAAACAACCCATAGTCTAAGCACAGGGAAATTCAACTTGCCACAGACTTTGATCAACACCCACAGCCTAGCACAGGATGTTATCAGGCCTGACTCTCAACTACAACAATGCACAAGTTGAAAAGATTTTGGAAATGAGAAGAGTTCTCAGATTTTCATTCAAACATAAACTGTCTTTTACAAAAGAGCAAGGGTCCTTTATATAGGCCTCAATGCTTGATCTAATACAACCCTAGAATATCATCTAAGGGCCAAGATTAACTACTGGAATACAACAAAATACTGGCTACAAATACAGACTGGCAATACAAAAGGAAAATAGTTAAACAGATAAAAAATGCAGACATATGACAGTGACATGCTTCAGGTTGTGTTGGTGCTTGGTGTTGGCTTGGAGCTTGTGGACGAAGCTTATTAATGCCTCCTTGACCTTCTACTGCTGGCTTTCTAATACTAGGTAAGACAATCAAAAGACTTTTGGAGATGGTCTTTCAATGCCTAACCAAAAGTGGAAAAAACTGCTTTATGCTTTTCTGCTTTTTACTGAATTTGATTTGGATTTTTAGGGTAGTTGTGTTGTGATTTGGAACTGGTTCCCTAGGACTTTTTTGGACCTAGGTGGGTAAGGTTTTATCTAGGCTTGGTGGTAGTTGGTGGTTCACGGTGAGGTATGAGTTGTGCCTCCCCCAAGTGGCTCATGTTGGCTGTTTTTGGGGATTTTTGTTTTAGTGTTGGTGGGCTTGTCTTTGGCTGAGTTTGGTCATGTCATGGCTCGTGTCTTGGCTATCATGGACCTTCTTTGTGGCCTTGTCTAGAAAAGTATACCCTTGCCTGAGGTTCCCCCCTGGCTACCCATCCCCTGCCCTTTGACTGAACCCTGGATACCCATGTAGAACCCCCTTTGGCTATCTGTGCTCATCATCCGACCCCCATTGGCTTGTCCCTTGTTTCCATTGTTGATTGATGTCCTGCCCTGTCCCTCAGCTCCTGCTTCATCCTCCCCTGGTTTAACTAGGCTTGTCCTCAAGCATGTATCATCCTCATCCTCAGAGTCCCCATAGTATGGACTGAGATCCCCCACATTGAAAGTGCCATGAACCCCATAGTCCCCAGGTAGATCAACCTTATAAGCATTAGGACCAATATTCTCTATGATTTCAAATGGAGCATCAGCTCTAGGCATGAGCTTGTTCTTCCTCCTAACTGGGAACCTTTCCTTCCTTAGGTGAATCGACACTAGATCCCCTGGCATGAACTCCTTCCTTGATTTAGGAACCTTGGACTGTTTCTTGTACCTTTCATTTGCCCTTTCTATCTGCTTCCTAACTGCCTCATGTAGCTTCACCATTTGCTTAGCCCTCTTCTTTGCATCAAAGTTCACTTCCTCCCTTGGTATGTTAGCTAACTCTAGGGGCATAAGTGGATTAATCCCATAGACAACTTCAAATGGGATGTGACCTGTTGCAGATGAGGGTGCCCTGTTGAAGGCAAACTCAGCATAAGGTAGCTTCAAGTCCCAATCCTTCAAAGATTTGCTGACCAGGCACCTCAGGATCCTCCCTAGTGTTTTGTTTGTGACCTCAGTTTGGCCATCAGTCTGAGGGTGGTGGGAAGTACTGAAAAATAACCTTGTCTTCAAGAGCCTCCACAGGGTTTTCCAAAAGTAACTCATGAATTTAGTATCCCTGTCTGAGACTATTGACTTTGGAATCCCATGCAGCCTCACAATCTCCTTCAAGTAGAGCTCAGCAACACTTGCAGTATCCTCAGTCTTCTTGCAAGCTACAAAGTGAGCCATCTTGCTAAACCTGTCAATAACAACCATTACAGAATCCTTACCTCTTTGTGTTCTGTGTAGTGCAACAATAAAGTCCATGCTCACATCCTCCCAAGGTTTACTTGGTACTGGTAGTGGAGTGTATGGCCCAGCCTTGAAAGAACTCTTGGCCTGCTGGCAAGTTGAGCACCTTCTGAGGACAACCTGAACATCCCCTATCATCCTTCGCCAATAGAACTGGTCCTGCAGTATATCAAGTGTTTTCTGAATCCCAAAGTGTCCCCCTAGGCCTCCTGAGTACACCTCCTTGATGAGAAGATCCCTGTAAGAGCCCCTTGGAATGCATAGTTTGTTTCCTTGGAACAGGAATCCTTCTTGCAGCATGTATTTGCTCCCCTGAGCCCTCCCCTTTTCAGTCTGTGTGATCCATTCTTCAGCAAAGTGAGGGTCCTCCATATACAGCTCTTTCAGAAATTCAATCCCCAATACCCTCTGCTCCATGACTGCTATTAGAGAGTGCCTCCTTGATAGGGCATCTGCCACAACATTTTGCTTCCCTTCCTTATACTTACTAGAGAATGTGAAAGATTTTAGAAACTCCACCCATTTCGCATGCCTGTGATTTAGCTTGTGTTGGCCACTGATGTACTTCAATGCCTCATGATCTGATTGTAGGACAAAGGGCTTTGGCTTCAAGTAGTGCCCCCAATGCATGAGTACCCTGATGATAGCATATAACTCCTTGTCATAGGTAGAGTACTTAAGCTTTGCCCCATTCAACTTTTCACTGAAATAGGCAACTGGCTTCTGACCCTGGATCAACAGTGCCCCAATGCCAACCCCACTAGCATCACACTCCACCTCAAACAGCTGATCAAAATCAGGTAACTTAAGGATTGGAGTTTCACACATCAACCTTTTAATCTTCTCAAAGGACTGTTGGGCCTCCTCCCCCTTCTTCAAGCATTTAGTGATGGGTGCAACAACTGAGCTGAAGTTCTTGATGAACCTCCTATAAAATGAAGCCAACCCATGGAACCCCCTCACCTCAGTGATGGTTTTAGGTGTAGGCCATGTTTGTATGGCTGCAACCTTCTCTTGGTCAACTGATATACCTCTCCCTGACATAATGTATCCTAGAAATGCAACCTTCTCAACCATGAAGGTACACTTCTCTAGCTTCCCATACAGCTTCTGCTCCTTCAAGATCCCAAATATTGTTTCAAGATGCCTGAGATGTTTCCCTCTACTGCCACTGTATACCAAGATGTCATCAAAGTAAACCACAGCAAACCTGCCCAAGCAAGGCCTCAACACTTCTGTCATGAGCCTCATGAAGGTGCTTGGTGCATTGGACAGCCCAAAAGGCATCACTAGCCACTCATACAGACTATGTTTTGTTTTAAATGCAGTCTTCCATTCATCTCCCTCTCTGAGTCTCACCTGATGGTACCCCTGCCTTAGATCAATCTTGGAAAAGATCTGAGCTCCACTTAGCTCATCAAGCATGTCATCTAACCTTGGAATGGGGAACCTATACTTGACTGTGATGTTGTAGATTGCCCTACTGTCAGTGCACATTCTCCAGGTGCCATTCTTCTTAGGCACTAACAGAGCAGGTACAGCACAAGGGCTTAGGGACTCCCTCACAAACCCCTTGCTCATAAGTTCCTCAATCTGTTTTTGCAACTCCTTGGTGGCAGTTGGATCACTTATGTAGGCTGGCCTGTTTGGCAGCATAGAACCTGGAACTAAATCAATGTGGTGTTCAATCCCTCTTAGGGGTGGTAGTCCATCTGGAAACTCCCTTGGAAAGACCTCCTTGTACCTCAAGATCAAAGGCTCAACCTCTGCTGTCAACTTGGAGCCTTCCCCCTCAGCAACTTCCTTAGACAGCAGGATGATTACAGGTTGTGCTTGTTTCATTTCCTTAAACATGGCTGCCTCTTATAAGAACAGTACTCCATTGACCTCCTCTGGCATATTGGGAGTCCCATAACTCCTCTGGTTGGGTGGTAGAGGTGTCAAGGTTACCTTCCTTCCTCCATGCCTGAAGCTATAAGTGTTATCCCTTCCCTGGTGAGTTGTGTTTCTCTCAAACTCCCAAGGCCTCCCTAGCAGTAGGTGGCATGCATCATTTGGCACTACATCACATAATAATTCATCCTTGTATACTTTCCCAATAGAGAATGGGACTAAGCATTGTCTATCAACCCTCACCTCAGCCCCCTTGTTAAGCCATCTCAGTTTGTAGGGGTGTGGATGTTCTTGAGTAACCAGGCTTAGCTTGTTCACTAGGGTGATGGAAGCCACATTAGTGCAACTTCCTCCATCAATTATCAAGTTACAGATCCTCTCCTGAATGGTGCATATACTCCTGAATATCAAAGACCTCTGGTCATCCTCCAGTGGGCCATGTTGGGAGTGCATGACCCTCCATAGGACCAAGTTATGGCCTGTATCAGGGTGAGCCATGACCAAGTCCTGCATTGGCTCTTCCTCAGCTGTCACCTCTTCTAACACCATACTGTCATCAACCTCATACTCAACCAGTCCCTCTTTCTCCCCACTCTTCTACCTCCATAAGTGTCATGGTCCTCTTAGAAGGACAGTCCTTCCTAAAGTGGCCATAGCCCTGACACTGGAAACATCTGATCTTGTTCTCAGTTGGGGTGGGGTTAGGCTTAGAGTTCACAACTCCTTTTCCTTTGTCAGTGGTTTATTGGGTGGTTGTCTTAGGGGCTTCTCCCATTCTAACACCACTGTAAGGTTTGTACACAGGTCTGGTAGTAGGTTTAGACATAGTTGGTTTGGTCTTGCCCATCTTCTCAACCCTCAATGCTAGGTTGACAACATCATCATAGGACCATAGAGGTTGCATTCTGACCCTAGCAGCAATGCTCCTATCTAGACCCTCTAAGAATCTGGCAATTCTTTGTTCAGGTTTCTCATTGACCTCACACTGGAGAATCAACTGCTCAAAGTCCCTTAGGTATGCTTCTACAGACCTCTCCTCTTGCTTCAGTTTAGATAATTTAATGAACGGATCTTGGGTGTAGTCTTTGGTTACAAATTTACTTAACATTTTTTTTTTGAGTTTTGACCAAGACCTAAGGGGTTCTTTCCCCTCCTTAATTCTTTGGTGTTTCAAATTATCAAACCATAAGGATGCATACCCTTTTAGCCTTAACACAGCAACTTTAAAAGACTTAACATTAGTGTATCCTTTGTATTCAAACACCTTTTCAACATCCCTAATCCATTCTAGTAGATCATCAGGATTCAAACTACCAGAAAATTCAGGAATTTCTACCTTGAGATGCTTGTCAGTGTGATCTGGAATCTCCTCATAAGTTCTGTTGCTTTCCCCTGAGTCTGATCCTTCTTCCTCCTGCAGGGGCTGTCCTCTTCCCATGCCCATGTGGCCACGACCTCTAACTCTGCCTCTAGGGGGTGGTCTTCCTCTCAGTGGGTGTGTAATGTTCTCCATGACAGTGTTCAAGGCAGCCAGCACTACATTGACTATGCCTGCTAACTGATCCACCTTGCCTTCAATACCTGCAAGCCTCTCTTCACTCATTGGGATTTTTTTGTATTTTTGTTGTATTTAGGGTAATAATGACCTCACAACCAAAGCTCTGATGTCAGAATTGCAGTGATATTGTAGGGGTATGTGTGGATTTGGACACAAGGTGACTCTAAGACTCAAGACAACACAAAGATATGATTGCCACCCAAACCCCACAGCTTAACACAGGGATTTAGACAACAAAGTAGACTGACTAAACTCACTTACCACAGCCTAACACAGGTAAGTAACTTAAGCCAAACAACAAGCAAACAACCCATAGTCTAAGCACATGGAAATTCAACTTGCCACAGACTTTGATCAACACCCACAGCCTAGCACAGGATGTTAACAGGCCTAACTCTCAACTACAGCAATGCACAAGTTGAAAAGATTTTGGAAATGAGAAGAGTACCGTTTCCTTACCACCGTTTTTAACTCCGCGGGAGAGCCCGCTAAGGTACCGGAGAAAATATGATTGTGTTTGTGGACTATGCTCCCGGGAGGGGTGGGGGTACCGGATTAGGCGGACTTGTTCATGAGAGCTTGTATTAAGCACCGCCAAAAATCCACTAAATCAAGTATCCACCTTGGGGGGATGATTTCCTTTTTGGTTTAACATTATGAAGGGGGATTGATGAAGAACAAGAGGTCAATTTTTGAAAGGGATTAACAACGTACAACCACTTAGGGCTAGAGGATGTGAACATGTTTAAAGTTAGCAAGTTGGAGCCTTTGCGAGGATTTTGGTTGGGGAGTGATGGCCTAAGCTACATGAAAATGCCTCGACCTTTAAAGAATCCTTTACCTAGGGGGCCAAAACCGAAGAATTTCTTTTGTCCTAGGGAAGAAAGTTTGAGGAAGAGTAGTAGTGAGGCGTAGGAAGAGGAAGTGCCCTTGCGGCATAGGAGGCAAAGGAGAGACCAAGTTGAGGGGAGTGAGCAAGTTAGAGAGGAGAGGGAGATCCTCACAATTGAAGCGGGATCTTTCCAAAACCCACCTTTTACACAACAACAACAACAACAACAACAACAACCACCACCACCACCATACCATTACCAATCATCTTACTATAGCCACCAAGACACCGACACCCCAATGTATGAGGCGCGGACTCATGCTAGCACCCCAATGGAGCCATGGCAACAACAAATGGCATCATACTTTGCTTGCACAAACGATGTCCTCAAGCACATAAGTGGATGGGTGGACGACTCTTATAGTTGGCAACAAACCCAAGGGGGTAGGCTTGAGTCTTTAGACGATTGGCACAATGTGGTGGAGGCAAGGGAGAGGTTGAGAGAGAAGGCCGAGAGGGCCCAACAAGCGGAGTGGAGGAGGATGGTGGAGCAGCAAGAGGAAGACCGCCTTTGGAAAACACAACAAAACCAAAGGTGGAAAGCACAAAATGACATGTGGGTGGCACAAAATGCTTGGAGGGAGCAAGCCACAAACCATTTCCAAGCTCAAAATGAGCGCCACCACACCTACCTTCACGATTCATATGAAGATGCGGTGGCACAAGAGGATTTGTATAGTTTGGCTAGCTCACGTTTCGGCATGACCATCCAACAAAACCCCGGCTACCCCACTCCTTACACACAAGAGGCCCTTGATGAAGGCCTAGAGAGGAGAAGAAGAGTTAGAGAAGAAAGAGATAGGAGGAGAACCCGAGGAGGTGCCTCAGGTTCTTCTCATTTTAACAATTGATGAAACATCCCACCCTTTCCCCTACAATGAGGACATTGCATAATCTAAGTATGAGGGAGAGGATTGTATATACTTTGTTTTGTTTTGATGCATTCTTTAGCGTTTATTTTGAAAAAGAAGAAGAAAAAAAATTGAAAATCCCGGCTAGGTGAAAACCCACAAGGGAGGGCACCTAGGAAAATATTGGGAAGGTGGCCAAGGACGGAATGAAAACCCGAAGGGGTGTTCCGGGTAAAATGAGGGATTTTCAAGAAAAAAATTGGAAAAGGAAAAATAAAATTTGAGCAAAATACTTCTGATGAAGAGGGTTTTTGGAGGGAAAAGAAGGGAGAAATAAGGAGGAATTTGAAAGGAGGCTAGCTTAGGATTTTTTTTTTCTTTGAGTCACACAATATTGGTTCCAAATTGGTGGATTTCTTTTGTGGGTTGCTTGGTTGTGCAATTTGTGTACTTTGGGGCCAACAAAGTGACCATGCTTTACATTGGTGGAGTGATAAGGGGGCGATATAAGTAGTTGTGAGATTGATAGGAGTTCTTGTCGGTCATTTTGCTTCTACCTTGGGATAAGGTGAGAGTGACCATTACCATCTTGGAGTATAAGGAGGGAGGATGTGTGGATGAGTCGGAGTTGCTGGTGTGTCGAGTCTTGTATTGAGGGAGATATAAGAAGGTAGTGGTGAGGGAAGAGAGGTCATTACCTTCACATACTATGTTTGGACTCATGGTTGTCTTGCTAATCTCGAGTTTTACTCGGGACGAGTAAAAGTCCAAGTGTGGGGGTATTTGACAACACCAAAATGTGTCGTGCTTAGTAGTGTTTATTAGGTCCGTTTAATGTACTTTTTACGGGTCATTAGCATCGTTTTATACTAACCTTAGTCCTTGTAGTTATGTTGTTATTTGCTATTTTTAAGTTAAGTTTTAGAGTCATGCCCGGAAGTCAACTAAAGTCAAAGTCAAACCCGAGACCCGAGACCAAACCCGACAATTGGAGTGGGCTAGGAGCTAATTATCAATGCAAAAAAAAGCAAGTTCGAAGGGTCAATGGAAATTAAGGCAAGACTAGCATTCAAAGGGGGTCAACGAAAGTCAAGGCGAGCAACCAAGAGTAAAAACTGGCAGCTTAAAACGCTGCCAGCGTCCTGGCCTGGGACACGTGTTTCTTCATTTTTCGTCTTGTCCTTTTGAGGCCCATTTATCGAAGGCCCTACGTTTCTGAAGCAAGGGTATAAAAGAACCAGATTTTAGAGAGAGAAGACATTCCATAACATTCCACAACAAAGAACAAAACACATTTGAATTCTCTCATTTTTTGTTCTTCATTTTGGCTTGTAACTTTGAGTTGAACTTTATTATTTGGGTTGTAATTCTTGATTATGGGTAGCTAATCTTCTATTTCTTAGTGTAATTGGAATAAGTTTTGTCTTTTAGCATTGTAAGACTCTTTGAACCTCTTCTTCTTTAGTTAATACCATTTTCTCATAATTATTTTCCATTGTTGAATGAGTTATTGTTGAGACTAACCATCTTAGCAAGTTGTTTGTTTAATTAGTGCTTTCTCTAGATAATTTTGGTTAATTTGTCTTGATATTGTTGAAGCAACCTTGAAAGATTGCAACTTTGGTTTAAAGTTGGAATCTTTTGAGTGGAATTTGGTTTATTGTGTGGTTAGAACATGGTTTAGTGTTTTATTACATAATTCTAGCTTGTTTCTTTGGTTTTGTTCATAAAGCTTGCATCTTTGATTTGGGCTCATGTTTTAGTGGGTTTAAATTGGGTTGTAAAGGGTCATCCTTGGTTGAGTTAATCCTTGTTAACTAATTTCTTAAAAACTTGTATTAGATAACTAGACAAGAGAGGAAAGGAAGAGTTTTTACGTTGCTAATTGTTGGGAACTTGGAAAAATTACACTAAGTTAGTTTCTTTATATTTGAATATTTAAATCTTAAGTACTTGTTGGTTATTTTAGACTTGTTAATCAATTTCTCAAATCAAACTTTCTCCATATGTGTTATCCTACATGTTTTTGTCATTGTTAATATCATAGTTTGTAATTAATTTAAGTTTGTGTCTTAATTAGTATCTTAATTAGTGTCTTAATTAGAGTAATTAGTTAGTAATTACTTTTGTTAATTGGTTTTTAGCAAGAGTCTAGATTAGTTAATTTAGTTAATCCCGCCTTCTCTTGGGTTCGACCCTATTCTTACCATTTACTACCTTTATTTATGATAGTTTGTGTTTGTTTAGGAGATATAAATTGTTATTTGACCATAGCTAATTAGCGGAATTAACGATACGTGAAATAAGCTCGTCAAGATGCTAGTGCGTGTCATTTACTGTGAGAGTGTATATACTTACGTGTGATCATATGATGGATTGTATACTTGGAATTGCTGGATGTCTATGTTTGGTTTGTATGTCGATTCCCTTATCCTCTCAAGCATATGTCGCTAATCGTGAGATGCAAGCCCTTAGTGTTCTATATGGATGATGGTTTCCTTTACCCAAATATTGTTATTATTATAATTCTAATCTCACATGATTATATGCTTGTTTACGTGCGTTTTTATGTGATATGGCTGGCAGAACCCTGAGTTACTCCCCACTGAATGTGGCATTCATTTTTAATAAATGAACATGTTACAGGTTGGTGTTTGCATGGGGTTGTGGCGAGTAAGCTATCAGGCGTTGTTCTTACAACCATTCACCCTTAGCGTGTAGTTTATATTAGTTTATTATCTTAATTGTGTTTTATCAAGTGTAAGATGCAATTTGTATAAATAATTTATTAAATTATGATTTGGTTTTATAAATAGTGACATTCGCGATTTTGCTTAATTTTCTTCACCATCTCCCAATGATGACCCGGTAGCCACCACATCGTCTTCTTTGCTGTAGCGGCGCTACATATTAACTGAGTAAACCGCCTCCTCACCGGGTCTCCCACTCACCCCGAAGGTTATACCCTCAGTCATGTGGCCTAATATGTCTCTGTTACACAATCAGCCGTTATTAGTACATTGAGTAGATTAAAATTTTAAAAAATGAAATTAAATTCGAACATGAAAATCTTACTGCAAAATAAGCGAACATCTTGTTCCGCTTTGCCTTGGACGCATAACCCCATTTGGTGACATAGTCATCATCGTATGTACGGGTGAATGACCAAGTCACGTAATCGTTCACCGCTTTGTCGTCCCACCTAAAAAACACACCTACGTAATCGTTCACCGTTTTAATTTATACGTAATCGTACGTATAAATTAAAACATCACCTACTAAAATGGATAAACAAACACAACTTACCAAACACCCAAGGTAGGGTCACCTAAGAGAATAATCGCCATGATTTGATCGTTCTCCTCCGTTGTCTGTTCCTCGGTGTTTGGTGGGGCGTTGTCGTCGACACCCTGATCCTCCGTCTCATTACCTGCCATGTTTACTAACTATAAACATTGTTGTTAGTCACAAATAATCGTCGGCAGCTAATAATGCAAGTATAAGTCAATTAAATTTTTTAAGAATGATGAACCTAAAAATTTTCAATTCATAAAAAAAGTAGTTTCATCAAAATTGTACAATAGGCTTTATTGAAACAATGTTCATACACTTTGATTAAAATAGGCTTAACATATGAAAATTACAACTAAAATCATTCACTATCACTAGCATTATCATTACGAATCGAAAGATCTTCTTCATCATCATAAGAAAAGAGCAATCCATCATTATATTCCTCTACTTCCTCTTCTTTTTCTCCATCATCGCTTTCATCTTTGTCCTCTTCTTCCTGACGTCCTTGGCGTATTCTCCTTCCACCCTCTCGACAATAACCACATCATCATATTCACCTTCACTCTCAGTGTCTTCCACCACAATAACTGGTGAAACTGAATGATCATTGACAACCTCATCTTCCTGGAAGACAGTTTCATCGATAGGAACATAAACATGTGATCTTGCCCTGATTTTAAATACCGCAGACCATCGATTACCTTTCTTTGTGGTTGGATATGGAGCGTAACAAACTTGATCAGCTTGATAAGCTAACACGAGTGGGTTATGTCTGTGAAGTTTCTTTGTGTGATTTATATCAACAAGTCTGTATATCTTGTGGATATTAAGTCCTTGGGGAGAATTATCAAACCAGTCACATTTGAACAATATGACCGTGTAAACCTTTTCACAGGTATAATAAGAAAGCTGAATTACTTCTTTTAGCATTCCAAAGTAGTCTAATTGCAGCAGGAGCTCACCCAAGGGGTCTTGATGATCAAACCACATACAAGACAAGCTTGACCCCTCAGATGGAAGCTCGAGTTACAAGGTCTAAACAACAAGTTATGACAAGTCAAGAACAACCCAAGCCAAGCCACCCCAATGAAGAAGACAGTCCAAGACTCAACAACCCATGCCAAGCCCCAATACAACCCACATTACCCACACAAGACAGACAAAAAAACCTTCAGGCACAGACAGACCAATTCACAAACTCTGTATCTAGGAGGTACACCAGAGCATCCCAACCACCCCCACCATGGCCTACCATCAAGCCAACCCATTAAGCTACAAGTTTGCCCAGGACAAACCCTTTTGAAGTCTAGTAAAAATTCATGAAACAGACACCCCAAGTTAAGAGTCCAGCAAACAACTAAAAACAGAGAAGGAACATGTCAGATTGTGGCTTCCTTTTGTTTAAGTCAACTTGTCATCGTCCAAGGCAGGTCTTATCTAAGTTATAATAAGAATAGAGAGTCCCAAGGAGCAGCAACACACCCAGGCAAGGCAGCAAGACAACAAGAGCAACAGATTTCCATTTCAGGAAAAATCCAAAACTGCTTTATTTGCTTTTGTTCAGTCTGTTTTCTTTTGTGTCTTGTGTCTGTTCTTATTAGTTGTTGAGCTCGTCCTATTGTGAGGCTCTTAATTAGTGTCAGTAGAAGTAGTTTAGATCCTAAGCTAGCCCTTGGATGATCCATACATCTAATGGCTCACAAGATATCAACCTCTCTATATAAAGGGGTCTTGTATGACTGTTGTAGGTAGACTTTGATGAATGAATGAACTTTGAGAAATCCCTCAAAACTATCAAACTTGTGCTAAGAGCTGTAGTTTGAAGCAAGCCTGATACATCTTCAAGGTGTTTGATCAGTGCCTTGTATTGTGAGTCAAGTTATATCTGTGCATTGCTGTGATTAACTTACTTGCTGTTGAGTCTAGTCTAGGGTGTTTGTGCTTTGCTGTAACACTTGAAAACTGTCTCTAAACTAGTCTTTGAGTCCTTTTCTCTTGTGCCTTGCTGTAGAGGATTGTCTCCAAGTCATATCCCTTGTATCTTTCAGCTAAAATAACTCATAATCCCTAAAACAACACCCCTTGTTACTTGATATTATATTCAGTTTGAGTCAAGCTAATCAAGTCACTTAAAAACTTGTGAACCTTAGTAGTTTACACTCCAAATTGGTTATCAGAGCTTTGGTTGAGAGTCTTAGTGAGTTCATTTTCCCTAACTACATTTAAAAACACAAAAATAGCCCAATGAGTGAAGAGAGACTAGCAGGAGTAGAAGCAAGGATGGAGGATCTGGCTGGGATTGTAACCACCCTAACCAGAACCTTGGACCAAGTTATAGGCAACCATTTGCTTGCTGGAGGGAGAGGTAGAGGACGTGGAAGAGGCCAAGGAGGAGGCAGAGGAAGGCCACCTGATGATGAAGAGTATCCAGACTCAGATGACTCAACAAGAAGCAGAGCTTCCATCCACAGGAACACAGACAAACATCTTAAGGTAGATATCCCTGAGTTTTCTGGTAGTCTTAATCCTGATGACTTGTTAGAATGGCTAAGGGAAGTAGAAAGGATCTTTGAGTACAAAGGATACAATGATTCTAAGTCTTTTAAAGTAGCCATCCTTAAACTGAAAGGGTATGCTTCCCTTTGGTATGAGACTATGAAAGGGTTAAGGGCTAGGGAAGGTAAGGAACCCATCAAGTCTTGGACTAAACTGAAAAAGAAACTGTTAGACAAATTTGTTGCTAAGGATTACACCCAGGATCTGTTTATCAAGTTGTCTAAGTTGAAACAAGGAGACAAACCTGTTGAATCTTATCTGAGGGAGTTTGAACAACTCACCTTACAATGTGATATAAATGAGAAACCTGAGCAAAGGATTGCTAGGTACTTAGAGGGTCTAGATAAGAACATTGCTAACAAGGTTAGGATGCAACCTCTGTGGTCATTTGATGATGTTGTCAACCTATCTCTGAGAATTGAGAAGATAGGGAAGACTAAGCCTGCTACACCAAAACCTGTTAGGCCTTTTCAAACCAGACCTTTTAGTGGGTTTAAAGCCATGGATACCCCTAAGACAGCACCCCTACCTACCTTAGACAAGGGTAAGGGCATCATGGGTCAAAAGCCAAGCACTTCATTGACTGAGAACAGAATTAGGTGCTTCCAATGTCAAGGCTATGGACATTTCAGGAAGGATTGCCCTTCTAAGAAGACCTTAACCATAATGGAAGTTGAGGCTTGGGAGAAAGAGGGTCTAGTTGAGTATGAAAGGGATGAGCCTGAGGTTGAAGAAGTGGTGAGTGAGGAAGAAGAGTCTAGTCAGGAGGCAATAGTGGCACTCCCTGACACAGGCCACAGCTTAGTCCTATGGAGAGTAATGCATTCACAACAGATACCTTTGGAGGAGGATCAAAGGTCCCTCATTTTCAGGAGCAGATGTACCATACAAGGGAGGGTTTGTAATCTTATTATAGATGGAGGTAGTTGTACCAATGTGGCTTCTGTTACTATGGTTGATAAGCTGAAGTTGAGCACTCAAGATCACCCCCACCCCTATAAGTTGAGATGGCTGAGTAAGGGAGCAGAGGTTAAGGTGGATAAGCAATGCATGGTCCCTTTCTCCATTGGCAGTGTGTACAAGGATGAAGTATTGTGTGATGTGGTTCCAATGGATGCCTGTCACTTGCTATTAGGAAGGCCATGGGAGTTTGATAAAAGCTCCATACACCAAGGAAGAAGCAATACCTATTCTTTCAAGCATGGAAGCAGGAAGGTGACATTAGCCCCCTTGCCACCACACCAGAAGAGCTATGGAAGTCCAAGTATGGCTGAGGATTTTAGTGGAGTTGTATTTCTATCTGAGTCAGCAATGGTCAAGGAGTGTAGTGAGGAGCAACCTATAGTAATGCTGCTATCAAAAGAAGTTCAGGAAGAAGAGTCTAAGGTGATCCCTGCAGATGTTAAGCCCCTCATTGATCAGTTCAAGGAAGTGTTTCCAGAGGAACTTCCTGATGGCTTACCCCCTTTGAGAGGGATTGAACACCAAATAGACCTTGTGCCAGGGTCTGTACTACCTAATAGACCAGCCTACAGATGTGATCCTAAGGCTACACAAGAGCTGCAAAAGCAAGTTGGAGAGTTGATGAGTAAAGGGTTTGTAAGGGAGTCATTAAGCCCTTGTGCTGTGCCTGCATTGTTGGTTCCTAAGAAGGATGGGACTTGGAGGATGTGCATAGATAGCAGGGCTATCAACAACATCACAGTCAAGTATAGGTTCCCTATACCTAGGCTTGATGACATGTTGGATGAGCTAAGTGGCTCAAGGTTCTTTTCTAAGATTGACTTGAGGCAAGGTTACCATCAATTGAGGATCAGAGAAGGAGATGAGTGGAAGACAGCCTTCAAAACAAAGCATGGCCTTTATGAGTGGCTTGTCATGCCCTTTGGCCTGTCAAATGCCCCAAGTACCTTCATGAGATTGATGACAGAGGTGCTTAGGCCTTGCCTAGGGAGATTTGTGGTGGTATACTTTGATGATATCCTCATCTACAGCAAGAGCAAGGATGATCATTTGAGGCATCTTGAGGCTGTGTTTGAAATACTTAAGGAGAGCAAGCTCTTTGGGAAGCTTGAGAAGTGCACCTTCATGACTGAGGAAGTCAAGTTTCTAGGATATGTGGTATCTGGTAGAGGCATTTCAGTTGATCAAGACAAGATCATGGCAGTCCAGTCTTGGCCTATCCCTAGGAGTATTACAGAAGTAAGGGGATTCCATGGCTTAGCATCCTTCTACAGAAGATTCATTAAGGACTTTAGCACCATTGCAGCACCTCTCACTGAGTGCATGAAGAAGGGAGAGTTCACTTGGACTGAGAATGCCTTACAGGCTTTCAAACACATGAAGAAGCTCTTGTGCAGTGCACCTATCCTAAGATTGCCAAACTTTGATTGCCTATTTGAGGTTGAATGTGATGCAAGTGGAGTGGGAATTGGAGTTGTCCTCATCCAAGAGAAGAAACCTGTAGCCTACTTTAGTGAAAAGCTAAGTGGTGCCAAGCTAAACTATTCTACATATGATAAAGAGTTCTATGCTCTTGTCAGAGCTCTGAGGCATTGGAGTCATTACCTGAAGCCCAAACCTTTTGTCTTACACTCTGATCATGAGGCATTGAAGTACATAGGAGGCCAGCATAAGCTCAGTCACAGACATGCTAAGTGGGTGGAGTTCCTTCAGTCATTCACCTTTTCTAGCAAGTACAAAGAGGGCAAACAAAATGTGGTGGCTGATGCATTGTCTAGGAGGTACACTCTGCTATCAACTATGGAGCAAAGGGTTCTTGGCTTTGAGTGTATGAAGGACATGTATCAAGAAGATCCAGACTTTGCAGAAGATTGGTTAGCACAGAAAGAGGGAACAAGAACCATTGACTCACCATACACTTTGCAAAATGGATTCTTGTTTAAAGGAAACAAGTTGTGTGTTCCCAGAGGATCTTATAGGAACCTATTGATCAAGGAGGTACATGGGAGTGGCCTTGGAGGACACTTTGGGGTTCAGAAAACTGTGGACATACTACAAGATCAATTCCACTGGCCTAAGATGATGGGAGAAGTTCAAATAGTGCTCAGAAGGTGTGGAGTTTGTCAAAAGGCCAAGAGTTCTTTCCAAGCAGGACCTTACACTCCCCTACCAGTCCCATGTAGGCCTTGGGAGGATGTTAGTATGGATTTCATAATGGCATTGCCTAGGACAGCAAGAGGGAAGGATTCTATCATGGTGGTTGTGGATAGGTTCAGTAAGATGGCACATTTCATTGCATGCAAGAAGACTGAGGATGCTGTGAGTGTAGCAGAGCTATACCTTGATGAGGTGGTGAGGTTACATGGAGTTCCAAGGACCATTGTGTCTGACAGAGACACAAAGTTTATGAGCCATTTCTGGAGGACATTGTGGAAACTGCTTAACACTAGGTTATTGTTTAGTACCTCCCATCACCCTCAAACTGATGGCCAAACTGAGGTGACTAACAAGACCTTGGGAAGAATCTTGAGGTGTATAGTCAGCAAATCTCTCAAGGATTGGGACTTGAAGTTGGCTCAAGCAGAGTTCTCTTTCAATAGAGCTCCATCAGCAGCCACAGGCCACTCCCCCTTTGAAGTGGTCTATGGTACTAACCCCTTAATGCCTTTGAGTTTGTCTAATGTGTGCAGGTCAGAGGTCCACTATGATGCCAAGAAGAGGGTGGAACAAATGCTAAAACTCCATGAATCAGTCAGAAAGCAAATTGAGAAAGCCAATGATCTATACAAAAGAATGCCAAGGTTCCTAAGACCAAGAAAGACTTTGCACCAGGAGACCTAGTATGGATCAACCTAAGGAAAGAGAGGTTCCCTTCCAAGAGAAAGAACAAGCTAGAGCCCAGGGCAGATGGTCCTTTTCAAGTCACAGAGAAGATAGGTCCCAATGCCTACAAAATTGATCTACCAGGAGAGTATGCAGTCCATGGAACATTCAATGTGGGAGATCTCAGTCCCTTCTATGAAGACTCTGAGGGGGAGGAAGACATAGGCTTGAGGTCAAGCCCTTTTCAACCTGGGGAGGCTGCAGCAGGAGCTCACCCAAGGGGTCTTGATGATCAAACCACATACAAGACAAGCTTGACCCCTCAGATGGAAGCTCGAGTTACAAGGTCTAAACAACAAGTTATGACAAGTCAAGAACAACCCAAGCCAAGCCACCCCAATGAAGAAGACAGTCCAAGACTCAACAACCCATGCCAAGCCCCAATACAACCCACATTACCCACACAAGACAGACAAAAAAACCTTCAGACACAGACAGACCAATTCACAAACTCTGTATCTAGGAGGTACACCAGAGCAACCCAACCACCCCCACCATGGCCTACCATCAAGCCAACCCATTAAGCTACAAGTTTGCCCAGGACAAACCCTTTTGAAGTCTAGTAAAAATTCATGAAACAGACACCCCAAGTTAAGAGTCCAGCAAACAACTAAAAACAGAGAAGGTACATGTCAGATTGTGGCTTCCTTTTGTTTAAGTCAACTTGTCATCGTCCAAGGCAGGTCTTATCTAAGTTATAATAAGAATAGAGAGTCCCAAGGAGCAGCAACACACCCAGGCAAGGCAGCAAGACAACAAGAGCAACAGATTTCCATTTCAGGAAAAATCCAAAACTGCTTTATTTGCTTTTGTTCAGTCTGTTTTTCTTTTGTGTCTTGTGTCTGTTCTTATTAGTTGTTGAGCTCGTCCTATTGTGAGGCTCTTAATTAGTGTCAGTAGAAGTAGTTTAGATCCTAAGCTAGCCCTTGGATGATCCATACATCTAATGGCTCACAAGATATCAACCTCTCTATATAAAGGGGTCTTGTATGACTGTTGTAGGTAGACTTTTGATGAATGAATGAACTTTGAGAAATCCCTCAAAACTATCAAACTTGTGCTAAGAGCTGTAGTTTGAAGCAAGCCTGATACATCTTCAAGGTGTTTGATCAGTGCCTTGTATTGTGAGTCAAGTTATATCTGTGCATTGCTGTGATTAACTTACTTGCTGTTGAGTCTAGTCTAGGGTGTTTGTGCTTTGCTGTAACACTTGAAAACTGTCTCTAAACTAGTCTTTGAGTCCTTTTCTCTTGTGCCTTGCTGTAGAGGATTGTCTCCAAGTCATATCCCTTGTATCTTTCAGTTAAAATAACTCACAATCCCTAAAACAACACCCCTTGTTACTTGATATTGTATTCAGTTTGAGTCAAGCTAATCAAGTCACTTAAAACTTGTGAACCTTAGTAGTTTACACTCCATAAGCTCCGTAAGAAGGGTTCTCATACATATGTGAACTCCATTGCATTCAAAACTAGCCAGGATTGCATCAATGAATTCAAACAACTTTATTACAGAATCCAATTCAAACAGCTTTATTACTAAATACGAGTACAATACTATGCACCTTAATGCATTACAAGATTCATTATCATGTCCAAATTTATATAACATACTGTATTATGGAAATCCCATTCCATATATCAAAACATTATACATGAATGCAATAATCCTTCACTGATTATATAAAAGCTTACGGATGGACGATTGTTAAAACTCACAAGTAAGAGATTTACCGCCAGAATGGTCCTACCCGAATCCAATCAGGATTATACCAAAAATAAAATGAAAATGGTAATAGCATTGAAGATATAATTACATCCTCAACGCATGGTACTGCAAGTTAAACACAATTAGCAGAAAACTAGCTAACTAAGCTTAATTTGAGAACAAAGAAGTCATAAAAAAAGACAAACCCAGCATCAAATGGCTGGCCATTACTTCCCCTCCAATCCTCAATGGTATTCCGCCTTTAAATTTATGCTCAATTTTAAATAAAGCATTAACATACATACATCCTACTGCCTTTCAATTAAAAATCATCCAAAACTTCAAATGAGAAATCCTAATTACCCATCGGCGCCGATCAATCGACTTTAAACATGATGTCAAATCCTTAATCAAACAATGACAACCTATGCTTCATCCTTCAAAAACCTTTATCACCCTCTTTTTCCACCATTAAATCGATCCAGTCGCCTAAAAAACCCCACCACCATCTTCACCATTGACTATCTCGATACGGGCGTGATAAGAACATGTCGCAAGGAAAAGAAGAGATGAATAAGAATGGCGCCGGCGATAATGGCCTCGTAGATACGCCGGTAAGATTTATGTCAGTGCTCCGGTAGTGGTAGTGGTGTGGTTTCAGGGAGTTTGGTGTATAAGGAAAGAGTTAGAGAGATGAAAATTTAATGAGTGGTGCGTGTGGAGCTAGTATTTAAAAGTACAGTGTAATGGAATCTGATGGCTCATAGAGTAGTTCGTACAGTTCGCACGGAACTCTAGTTCGCACGGGAACCCGCCCCTATATATATATATATATATATATATATATATATATGGAGTCTGAATCCGGTGAGGCAGCAAATTATGGCGAGGCAGCCTGCCTCACCAAACTTCTCACTGGACTGATAATCATTTATTTCATTGGGCTGACAAATAATTCCTTTGGTCCAAATACCAAAAACAATCAACGTTGAAATTGGGCTGACAAATAATTCCCTACGAAATTTCTCAATTTAATTTCTCAAACTTCTCTATGCTTCTTCGTAAGAACACACGACACCATCAACGTTCAATCAATTTCTCAATTCACAATTTCAATCAGTTTCTCTCTGCTGCGATTCTACGAAATTGGGCATCGATATTATCGAAACAACACAAGACAACGTGAGCTTAGCAAAATTCAGAAGAAAATTTTAATTAATTTTCAGGTAATTTCATACTTTTATCAAAATTGAGCATATTCATAAAATCGTTGATTAATTTAGGATATAAGTCTCGATTTTCATCAAAATTTAACTTTTTTTATTAACCTCGTCATTTCTTATTAATTACAACGTTGATTTTGACGTTTTGCAGCTCTAATTGTTATGGAGATTGTAGATATTACAAATAATAGTTCTATTGAAACAGGTATATGTTTTGCCGCTTTCATTTCGATTTTGTGAATTTAAGACTTGGTGTTTATGGTTGCTGTTTAATAAAGATTTGATTTTGGGATCATTATAATACGTGTTACGTCTGTTTGTGAAAAAAATTTCCTTCTTTAAGTAGGGCATCTTTTTGTGAATCCTACGCCAAGGTTTGTCAATCTGGGATCTTAGTTTGTGAAACTCCTATGAAAACTCATGAAAGCGATTTGAACAATTTATGATCAAGTTTCACAAAATAAGATATAAGTTTCACAATTTACTCGCCAAGCCAACGAAACAGACTTTTTATGTTGTGAAACTTCGACCTAAGTTTGTGAAACTACTTGAAAATTAGGAATTTTCCTTCTTTAAGTAGGGCATCTTTTTGTGAATCCTACGCTTAAGGTTTCTGAATTTGGGATCTTAGTTTGTGAAACTCCTATGAAAACTCATGAAAGTGATTTGAACAATTTATGATCAAGTTTCACAAAATAGATATAAGATTCACAAAATAGCCACTAGGATTTACAAAATAAGACATGATTTTGCAAAACTTATAATAATCGTTCCGTCATGTTGAGTATTTAATTATAGCTAAGTTTTGTGAACCTTGACTTTTTATGTTGTGAAACTTCGACCTAAGTTTGTGAAACTACTTGAAAATTAGGAATTTTCCTTCTTTAAGTAGGGCATATTTTTGTGAATCCTACGCTTAAGGTTTCTGAATTTGGGATCTTAGTTTGTGAAACTCCTATGAAAACTCATGAAAGCGATTTGAACAATTTATGATCAAGTTTCACAAAATAAGATATAAGATTCACAAAATAGCCACTAGCATTTACAAAATAAGACATGATTTTGCGAAACTTATAATAATCGTTCCGTCATGTTGAGTATTTAATTACAGCTAAGTTTTGTGAACCTTGACTTTTTATGTTGTGAAACTTCGACCTAAGTTTGTGAAACTACTTGAAAATTAGGAATTTTCCTTCTTTAAGTAGGGCATCTTTTTGTGAATCCTACGCCTAAGGTTTGTGAATGTGGGATCTTAGTTTGTGAAACTCCTATGAAAACTCATGAAAGCGATTTGAACAATTTATGATCAAGTTTCACAAAATAAGATATAAGATTCACAAAATAGCCACTAGGATTCACAAAATAAGACATGATTTTGCGAAACTTATAATAATCGTTCCGTCATGTTGAGTATTTAATTACAGCTAAGGTTTGTGAACCTTGACTTTTTATGTTGTGAAACTTCGACCTAAGTTTGTGAAACTACTTGAAAATTAGGAATTTTCCTTCTTTAAGTAGGGCATCTTTTTGTGAATCCTACGCCTAAGGTTTGTGAATGTGGGATCTTAGTTTGTGAAACTCCTATGAAAACTCATGAAAGCGATTTGAACAATTTATGATCAAGTTTCACAAAATAAGATATAAGATTCACAAAATAGCCACTAGGATTCACAAAATAAGACATGATTTTGCGAAACTTATAATAATCGTTCCGTCATGTTGAGTGTTTAATTGCAGCTAAGTTTTGTGAACCTTGACTCTTTATGTTGTGAAACTTCGACCTAAGTTTGTGAAACTACTTGAAAATTAGGAATTTTCCTTCTTTAAGTAGGACATCTTTTTGTGAATCCTACGCCTAAGGTTTGTGAATGTGGGATCTTAGTTTGTGAAACTCCTATGAAAACTCATGAAAGCGATTTGAACAATTTATGATCAAGTTTCACAAAATAAGATATAAGATTCACAAAATAGCCACTAGGATTCACAAAATAAGACATGATTTTGCGAACCTTGACTTTTTATGTTGTGAAACTACTTGAAAATTAGGAATTTTCCTTCTTTAAGTAGGGCATCTTTTTGTGAATCCAACAGCCAAGGTTTGTGAATGTGAGATCTTAGTTTGTGAAACTCCAATGAAAACTCATGAATTAGGAATTTTCCTTCTTTAAGTAGGGCATCTTTTTGTGAATCCAACAGCCAAGGTTTGTGAATGTGGGATCTTAGTTTGTGAAACTTCTATGAAAACTCATGAAAGTGATTTGAACAATTTTATGATCAAGTTTCACAAAATAAGATATTAAATTCACAAATTAGGCACTAGGATTCACAAAATAAGATATGATTCTTGAATATGAGACTTGATTTGATGATTTTTTTTTCTTAGGTGTTGATTCCAATGCGAACTCCAACAGAGAGGATAATGTTTCTGTTAATGCTCGTGTGGGTTCTGGTGAGGCTTATGGTTCTAATGTTGGTTATGATGAGGGTGGTGAGGGTTCTAATGTTGGTTCTGGTGAGGGTGGTGAGGGTTCTAATGTCTTAACAACCTCTACAGTATTCACTATGTCTCCTATTTTATGTTACACACCGGGTGGCAGTGAGGAATGGATAAGTAGGGTTGAAGAGAAGTTTACACCTGTGATCGGCAAAAGATTTGTGAGCATAGAAAAAGCGATGAAGTTCTATGAAATTTATGCTCTTGCTTCTGGGTTTGAATCAATAAAGTCTTCAACTAAGAGATCCCGAGATGGTGAGGTTCGAACAAAAGTCCTTCTTTGCCATCGTGAAGGTTTTAATAAGAGGAAGAGACACCCTATAATCGGTATAATCGGTGAAAAATCTGACGCTACAAGTGGTGCAAAATCCAGTGCTAAATCCGGGGTTAAATCCGGAGCTAAATCTGGTGCAAAATCAAGCGGAGGCGGAGATGAAACTGAATGTTCTAGTAGGCAAAAATTTACCAGAATAACAAAAATTAAAAGGTGGGGTTGTAAAGCAATGATCAAATTCGTAGTCGATGGAAAGGCGTACAAGGTTGAACAATTCCATGAGGCTCACAATCACGAATTGATTTCGGTTAAAGATAGGGAATTTCGGAAACTTGCCGAAAATTTGTCTGAGTATCATAAGCAAACTATAATCAACAATTCGAAGGCGAATGTTGGGGCTAGTAAAACATATCAGTTATGCAAGGAGCAAGCAAGGGGATACGAGAATGTGGGAGGTTCACTTTCGCAATTCAAGAATTTCCAACGAGATGTGAAGTGTTTTATAAAGGATAAGGATGCAGAAATGTTCTTGTCACGTTTCGAAACCCTCCGTGAAACGAAAGGGCTCCAATTTGCGTATGAAACTGATTCAGATAATTGTTTGTCAAGGATTTTTTGGACGGATGTTGAATCGATGAGATGTTACTCTATTTTTGGCGATGCAATTTCATTTGATCCGACTTATGGCACTAACAAATATGGAATGAAATTCACGCCTTTCACTGGCATCGACAATCATAAAAAGTCCATAACCTTTGGAGCTGCCCTTTTATCTCATGAAGACGATGATTCTTTCGTTTGGGTTTTTCAGCAATTTTTTAAATCAATGGGTGGCAATGAACCAAACTACATAATCACCGACCAAGACCCAGCATTAATTAATGCAGTTCCAGGTGTGTTTGTATATCAACTTAAATGTTTGAAATCGTTTTCATGAGTTTTTATAGGAGTTTCACAAACTAAGATCCCAGAATCACAAACCTTAGCTGTAGGATTCACAAACTGATGCCCTACTTTAACAAATAAAATTCCTAATTTTCAAGTAGTTTCACAAAGTTGGGTCGAAGATTCACAACACAAAAAGTCAAGGTTCACAAACCTTAGCTGTAGGATTCACAAACAGATGTCCTACTTTAAGAAGGAAAAAATTTCAAACTTAGAGACCTAGATTCACAACACAACAAGCCAAGTTTCACAAACCTGCTTTAAATAACTAGTTTTTTTGTTACACTTGCAGATGTGTTTAAAAAAGCAAGACATAGGTTTTGTATGTGGCACATCATGAAAAAAGTAACCGACAAAGTTGGGAGCTCAATTTGCAAAGACACTGATTTCTTAACCCGTTTTAACAATGTCATCTGGGACAACGATATGGAGCCTGAGGAATTCGAAGGAACGTGGGCTAAGGTCATCAGTGAGTTCTCATTAGAAGGAAATACTTGGTTGAGCGGGAAGTTTGATATAAGGGAGCAGTGGATACCCGCTTATTTTAGGAATGTTTTGATGGGTGGTATTTTGAAAACCACACAAAGATCGGAAAGTGGAAATAGTTTTTTCAAGAGATTTGAAAATAAGTATGGGACTCTTGTAGAATTTTGAATGAGGTATGAGAGTGCAATAGACCAACAAAGACACACTCTAAATAAGCTTGAAGCGGATAGTAGCAACTCAATACCCGAAACTCTTTTCGGGTTAAACGGGGAGGCTCATGCAGTGAAGGCGTATACACACGAAATTTTCTATGAATTCCAAGAGGAAGTGAAGTGTGCGGTAAACGCGTGTAGTGTGGTTGGATACACCCCACCAGATCCGGAAACTCATTTTGAAGTTTCAATGGTTGAAGACGCAAATAAGAAAAAGACATATGGAGTTGAGTACAATAGGAGGACGATGGATGTAAGTTGTACATGTAAACTCTTTGAATGGAAGGGTATTTTATGCAATCACATCATTTGGATTTGCTCTGGGAAATTTAAGGAAATACCTGAGAAATACATTTTGCGTAGGTGGAGTAAGAAGGCACTGAGAAACCCAATTTATGATTCTAATGGAAATCTTCTTCACAACTACAATACTAATGATAGTAGGAAAATTGGAATGTCTGGTGTGTGGTCTGAGATTTACGCAACTGTGGGTATCCTCAAAAGAAAAGAAGAATCGGATATGAGTGAATTTGCAAATTTACTTAAAGAATTCCGAGAGAAACTTGAGCCAAAATCGGAGCCTATGACCAAAGAACAACATTTGGAAGTCCTTCTCAATGTCAAGGCTCCCAAAGAAGTGAAGGTCTGACCCCCTAAGATGTGTAAAAACAAAGGTAGCGGTAAAAGGATGGTGAGTAACAAAAATAAGGCAATTAAGAAGGCAGAAAAACCGAAAAGGCTATGTGCTAATTGTAAACGTATGGCACGTCATGACAAAAGAAATTGTCCAAATGATTTTGCAGAGCATCCTCTCGAAAACCAAGTAATTATTCTTTAAATTTTTTACCTCTCTTATAATTTCAAATATTTGTTACCATCGTTGTGATTCCTAGACAATATTTTTTCAAAGGAGTATAATTAAAGGTTTGTTCCTTTACACAGGTGCATATATCAGAAGAGGAAGAAGAGGAAGAAGCGGAATAGAGAGTGAAGAAGCGGAATAGAGAGTGATGTATTCCCAGGATGATGAGGATTGAATAAACACAAGCTTTAACTACCGTTTCCTTTTGTTTGATTTATTTTGGTTTTCAACTCAAGCATTTGGTAATATGTTTTTGGTTAGCATTTTATGATTTTGTAGTATTTGGTGATTTTGTGAATCCTAGACCATATTTTTTGGAAGAAAGGTAGACATCAATTTATGAAATCGTTTGATTTTATGAAACATGATTGATTTTGTGAAACCGAAAGCGAGACGTCAGTGGGTGAAATCGTTTTAGTTTAAAGGTTGTTATTTCATATTTTGTGAATACAATATGTAAATTTCTATTGCTTCACAAATTGAGATCCTAGATTCACAAACGTCTGCCATACTTTAACAAACTAGGATTAGCCATAGGATTTATCACATAGATTAGATGTAGATTCACAAACTATAAGACCAAGTTTTACAAAGTCAAATCCTATTTTTAAACACTAAGTTCATAGATTCACAATTCAAAAGTGTGAGATTCACAAATTGAGGCCCTAGATTCACAAAAGTGCAAGTTGAGCTGCTTGTCTACTAAACAAAATTATTTATCCCTTGCTAAATTATGGAAATGCATGTCTTCTAAATTATGGATTTACACCGTCTGTATTGTCTTCATCCCTTGATCCCACCGTATTTATCCCTTGCTCCCACCAGCACAAAACAAAAACTTTAGGAGAAAACCTATATCAACAAAAACAAGCAATCGTATAGGATTAGTTAAAAAATTTACACCAAAGTTATATATAGAAGAAAATGACATCAGTTTTAAGACAATAAATTATACCTTCATACTATTTTTCTCCCATTTAAGAAGATCTAACATTGTGGACTTTTGATATTGAGGCAGGTTCTGCAAAGATCGATAATAACATATATTAGACCTTGTATCTTAGCAGCATAAAAAAAGACCAATAGCTCCTAGAACAAACCCCAAGAAAGCTATTGTTTCTTGTTTTTCAAGCTTCACATTCGGAGTAAAAGACACTCAGCTACCACATAGAAAATATGACTTGGTAGCAAGAATTTTGAGAAATTGATCTACTAGATAGAAAATTCTTACCTCAAAGTATTTAGTGTCCTTCCATAAAATCTCATTGTCCACCGCACTCAAAAACTTCAGCACGAACACTCCACAATCATAGCTATACACAAAGATATTAATTATGAATTAGTAGTGTTTAACATTCAAATACACGATTCTTAGTTTCTTGAACTAAGTGTAAAACATTAGTAAGGAAGATAAACGCTTACATTGTTTTTTGTTGAGTGACACAAACATTATCAAAGTTCATCATGTGGATGTACTTCAAATGCTCATATGACGGTGTATTGCCCAGAACACCCGCAACATTGTACAACTGAAAGTGAAAAGGTAAATCAAGATTTGAAAATTTTGATTTATACATCTCAAACACTAAAAACATTATGTTGGAAAAGAAATCGTACAATGTCCATCGTGTACTCGTTCTCAGGGTCACTAAGTAAAGACATGCACGAGTCAAGTATGTAACATTTCTTTCGTTTCAAATCACAGACACACGACCACCAATGCTTGTCTTTTATGATAAAGATAAAAACCTGAGATAGTATCAGGAAAAGAAGAATAAGCAACAATAACAACACTAAAAAGTTTTAATAAGCACAAACAATTATTAGGTAAAAGAGGTTCTTGACCTTTTCAATAGATCTACCATCAACAGGTATGTAAGTGCACTTCATATAATTACCCCAAATAGAATGTAACAACCCGAAAAGTACCCAATTTTTCTAGTAAAAATATTTACTAACACTTTTCAGCAAACTTAAGGTTTTAAAATAGAAACTTTGTTCCGAGTCGTATTTTGAAATTCCGAGTTCGTATTTGGAATTTCTGAGAGATTTCATGAAAATCCCGTTTTTAGTCATCTTTGACTTTTCTTGACTTTTAAGTCGTCTTTGACTTTTCTTGACTTTTTAAAGTCGTCATTGACTTTTCTTGACTTTTAAGTCGTCATAAACTTTCTTGACTTTTAAGTCATCTTTGACTTTTCTTGACTTTTAAGTCGACTTTGACTTTCGTTGACTTTCCCGACTCGCCTTGTAATTTTGAAGACCGAAATTTTATTAAAAAAAATAATATTTTTAATTTATTTTTATTTAGATTTATTAGAATTTATGATAATTTAATAAAATTAGTTTGAATTTATTCGGAATTTATAATAAGGTTTTACGGTTTAAACCCGGGAATCATTTAACTATTCCCGACTCATCGTAAATCCCGAAACAAATCCGAAACTCGACTTTGGCATGAGTCACTCGCCCATGTCATCGTTTTCCACTCACATTAGATATTTTAATTCTTTTGATTAAACTAATAGGAATATCTTAGATATTTTCAACTTTATCGATCCGTCAACGGAAATTACGCAAATCGTTTACAAAACTGAACCGACAATCACCATACCACACGGCTCTCCTACCCTCTCTTAGGCCTTGATATTTTCATTACTTTTGATTACAATATCATAATATCTAGATATTTAGTGTAATTAACTTAATATCGAATTATATTTAATCGATTACCGTAAAATAATTATTAAACCGGAGTCAATTACGTAACAACAATTTCAAAACCCGACATCCATTTTTCCCTATAATTACACGGCACTCCCAACCCTCTTTACTCACTAACAACTTTTCATTTTACAACAAATCAAATTAAGATCAAATTATCACTTTCTTTAATCGTTCTTGAGCGTTCTTCGTGTTCTTCATCAGTTCTTCGTCGTTCTTGAGCAAAATCCTCATAAAACCTTCATTTCTTAATTAAATCAGGCCTAACTTATATTTCTAGAATCTCCTTCTCGCTCTCCATCTTCAAGTACGGTTTAATTTCAATTCCGTCAAAATCGTTTTCAACATT
>JAIUZE010006443.1:0-20110 GCA_022085475.1 Heliosperma pusillum | reverse complement strand
TTTCATACCGACCGATTTCAAATCGGTCGGAAACATACCGACCGAACAATCAGTCGGTAGACAGAATATCCGTCGGTGCTAAAACACATTGACTTGGTCAATAAAAAGGTCAAGTCGGTCGGTAAAACATAATTCGGTCGGTAATTACCGACCGAATGCCGGTCGGTATTAGAGGAATTTCGGTCGGTGCCAGTCTTAGACGAAAAATAATCAGAAACTATTTAGACGGCAATCGGTCGGTATTTATAGGATTTCGGTCGGTAAATTGTTGAGTCGGTCGGTAAGTTGTATGAGTCGGTCGGTATTTATTGTGAATGATTTGAGTGATTTAGCTTCTTATTTTCCCTCATTTGCTATATTTCCTGCAAATTTTTCAAAATATATACAAATGCGTTCGTACACAATTTTTTGAAACCAGAAACCGTCTTTCAAATTAGAAACTACTAAAGTTTACATTACAAGTCGTACAACTACTAAAGTTTACATTACAAACTACTAAAGTTTACATTAACTAGCATAACCATGTCTTATACAACAAACTACTAAAGTTTACATTACAATTAACCATGTCTTACACAACCAACTACCTTACACTTGAAAACCACTTCCGCCTCCACCGGGGTTATCGTTATTTGGGTTAGTCGGTAAATCAAATATGTTATTGTTGCATCGGTATTGGGTTTGGGATTCAAGCAGTTTGGCTAAGGCGTCAATTTGGCGCCTTGTTTCTTCCCGTTCACGCATAGTAGCGGCTTGACTTGCCGTGATTTGTTGCCTTAGTTCTTCTTGATTTTTCACGTAAAGTTCATCCCTTTGTTGCATCTCCTCTCTATACTTCCTAAACTCTTCGACTTCCCTCTCACGTGCTTGAATTGATTGAGTTAGAACACCCGGGATATATTGTTGGGAGGCGGAAGATTTACCTGTCGACGATCATGACGCCGGGGGAGTGTAATATAGTGAGGCGGCGGTCCCTAAACCAAAGACTTGGCCCTTCTTGTATCCATCCACCGAATCGTACCAAACCTTTATTAAATAACTAGAAGAGAGAAGGTGGTTGTTGAGAAAGGAGGGAATGGCGGCGGCGGCGGTGGTCGGACGGCAGGTGAGCGGCGGTGGTCGGCGGTGGGAAGGAGGTGGTCGTCGGGTATAGGCGTGTCGTCTTTGGGGTCGTCGGGTTAGAGTGAGAATGGGTAAGTGATAATAGAATGAGGGATGGTCGGATTTTTTTTTTACATATCAGTGTTATTACCGACCGATTGGCCAGTCGGTCGGTAATTTCGGCCAATCGGTCAGTATTTTTCACCTTCACCGACCGTTTTCTCCTTTTAGCGACCGATTGTAATTCGGTCGGTATTTTTAGCGACCGATATTTACTTTACCGACCGTTGTCGGTCGCTATATCTTATTACCGACCGTTTTGAATAGCGGTCGGAATGTGCGGTCGGAGCAAGGGCTGATTCTTGTAGTGATAGCTCCCAATAAAGTAGTATGACCATCTTTGCCTTATCCCAAGGCATAGCGAGATGGTCTTTCTCAACAACCACCATACAAATCCACTCCTTATATCACCCCCTTATTACTCCACTAATGCAAATCATGGTTACTTGGTTGGCCCCAAACTTCACAATTTGCACAACCAAGCGATCACCAAAATAAATCCACCAATTTGAAACAAAGTTTTGTGACTCAAAAATAAAAATAAATGGAGTCCTAAGCTAGCCTCCTTCCAATTTCCTCCTTATCACTCCCTTCTTATTCCTCCAAAATCCTCATCATAGGAAGAATTATGCTCAAATTTTTTTCATTTTTTTCATTTTTCCATTTTTTTTTCTTGAAAATCCCTCATTTTGCCTAAGGTGCCCTTTCGGGTTTTCATCTTAGCTTTTCCTTTCCTCTCATTGGTGGCTCGCAACTCGATTCTTCATTTTGCCCGGAATGCCCTTTCGGGTTTTCATCCCGTCCTCGGCCACCTTCCCAAATCTTGCCTAGGTGCCCACCCTTGTGGGTTTTAACCTAGCCGGGATTTTCAATTTTTTTTTTTTTTTCTTTTTCTTTTTCTCTTTTTTTTTTTTTTCTTTTCCTTCAAAATAAAGACATATAAAATACAATGCATCAAAAACAAACTAACTATGTACAATCTTCTCCCCCACACTTAGAATACACAATGTCCTCATTGTAGGAGAGAAGAAAAATGTTACCTCATCAATTGTCGAAAGGAGAAGAACCCGAGGCACCTCCTCGGTTTCTCCTCCTATCCCTTTCTTCTCTAATCCTTCTTCTTCGCTCCATGCCTTCATCAAGGGTCTCTTGGGTGTAAGGAAAAGGGTAGCCCGGGTTTTGTTGCATGGACATCCCAAAGAGAGAGCTAGCCAAGCCATAGACGTCCTCTTGTGCCACCGCATCTTCATAGGAGTCTTGAAGATAGGTGTGGTGGCGCTCATTTTGAACGTTAAAGTGGCTCGTAGCTTGCTCCCTCCAAGCATTTTGGGTGGCCCACATTTCATTTTGTTCCCGCCACCTTTTATCTTGTTGTTCCCTCCAAAGGCGGGCCTCCTCTTGCCCGTCTAGCATCCTCCTCCATTCCTCACTTTGAGCCCTCTCGGCCTCCGCTCTCAATCTCTCCCTCTCCTCCACAACATTGTGCCAATCATCCAAAGTCTCAAGCCTACCTCCTTGTAGTTGTTGCCAAGTGTTTGAAGCATCCACCCTCCCACTAATGTGCGTCAAGACGTCATTGGTGCTAGCAAAATAGTTAGCCATTTGTTGTTGCCATGGCTCCACGGGTGTGCTAGAACGACCCTCCGCATCAAACATGGGGGTGTCGGTATCATGGTGGCTTTGGAATGGTGATTGGAAATGGAATGGTGGTTGTTGTTGTTGTTGTTGTTGTTGTTGTTGTTGTTGTTGTTGTTGTTGTTCAAAATTTGTGGTTTGGGAAGGTCCTTGCTCAATTGCAAGGATCTCGATCTCCTCTCTCAAATGCTCACTTCCCTCACCGCCCTCTCTCCTTACCCTCCTTCTTTGCCTCAAAGGCACTTCCTCTACCTCCTCCTCCTCCGCAGTACTTACCCCCAAACTTTCCTCCCTAGGACAAATAAAATCCCATACCGCGGGTCCTCTAGGTAAAGGGTTGTTTTGAGGTCTAGGCAACTTCATGTAACTTAGCCCGTCACTTCCCAACCAAAACCCTTTCAAGGGTTGCTCTTTGCTAGTCTTAAACATATGAACTTCTTCTAGCCCAAGTCGGTTGTATCTCGTCAACCCCCTACAAATGTTCACCGCTTGATCATTACCAATGCCCCCCTCATAATGCCTTACCAAGAAAGAAATCACCCCCCACAATGGATGCTTGCCCTTGCCGATTTTTGCCTATGCTTGATGCAAGCCCTCAAAAACAAATCGGCCTAATCCGGGATCCCTACCCCCTCCGGAAGCATAGTCCACAAACATAGCCGGATATTCTCCGGTACTTTGGTGGGTTCTCCCGCGGAGTTGAAAATGGTGGTGAGGAATCTTGTGATTAGGCGGAGTACGGGGTGGGTGATGGCTGAAAGTTTGGCATCTTTAGATGGGCCGTGGTCATCGGCAATGTTACCCCACATCAAATGCATTTTTCCCTTGGAGCACCTAATGTCTTCGGGTTGTTTGGTGATTTTCAGGATTTGACGGATTTCGTAAGTTGGGGCATTATGCCAAATTTGGTTCAATCGGAATCGGTAGGCTTTCTCCTCACCTTCGGGCACATCCAGCTCCGACAAGGTTGCTAGAAACTCGTATGCGAAACTCCTATAGGTGTAATCCCAGGAGTTCGGCTCGAGATAAGCCTCTAGCCCTACTTTAGCTAGCATATCCCTTGTCAAGTTGAACATGCCTAAGGTATGGAGGGTGTTTGGGCAAAAGAATTTGGTGGCTACAAGAGGGTGAGTGGTTATCTGATCCCAAATTTTCTTATATTGAGCTTGCAACCTTTCATAGCCCATGAACACCGCTTCTACCTCGGTGTCGGGCTCACTCACCGCGGCCCTCTTATTTTTCCCTTTGCCAAACAACTTGGAGATCTTTGGTGCCATTTCTGCAAAAAAATAACAAGCAACACACTACAACAAACAACAAGCAATCACTCGAAAGATTTTTCACTCAAGCAATTCAACAAACACTTGGTGTGCAACAATTTCTACACCTCAAGAACTTAGTGTTTGTTGAATTTCTTTACCTCACTCAGAAAACTTTGTCCAATCCTAACTACACAATCAAGCAAGGGCAAGGGGGAACTCAACCTAAGACTAGTTCTAGCCTAATTCGAGCAAAAACTTGAAGAATAATGAAAAAGTTGAATATGAAGTTATACCTTTTGCTTTTCCACAAGATTCAAGCTTCTTGATGATTAGAATAGGTAGGAATCCGACAAACAACCTTAAAAACCCAACAAAAGTTCCTAAAAATCGAATTTGAGGAAAACAAAAGCTAGGTTTTCAAAACGGATTTTCGGAGATTGAGGGTGAGTGAGATTGATTTTGGGGTTATTGAATGTAGAATAATGATTAGGAAGAAGAATTGGATTGATTTTGATGAAAGTTTTGGAAGATTTGAGGGAAAAAGATGGATTTTTGAGGGATTGGGGTTGGTTTGGGGTGTTTTTCGTGAAGAACAAGGGTATGAAGATGTGTTTTTGTTTTGATGAAGAACACAGGCAAAGGATAGAAAACAAACTGAAATCTGCTTTCGACGCAGGCTGCGTCATACGACGCAGGCTGCGTCCTTCACTGCCGGATGATCCTAGCTTTTGCACTTAGCAAAAATTTTGCTAAGTGTTCCAAACACCTCCCAACTTGCATTTTCACTCCAATGGTCCATAATAACCTCCAATATCCAAATTCCATCGATTCCCGAACTTTTATCCGTGGCATGCATCCCGAGGCGGCCGAAAACACGCAAAAACTTCACAAAACCGTTAGTAACTTCAAAAAATTTTGTTTGATGCAATGTCTAACTAATCGAAAACAACTTAAATGCTAAGAATTAACAAAGAAACTTTAAAGAAATATTCACAAGGATAGAGTATGTACACGGTTTTCCATTTATTTAGAGTCGATGGCTCGACTTAGCTATTTCAAGCTTTTCAACTTTGATAAACGGGGTCTTCAAGCAAGACCTCTTCTTCCCCCTCCCGGGCACATCCTTGGAAGTAATGTTTGAGACGGTGGCCATTCACTTTGAGGAGCTTTCCATCCCCGGGCCCTTCCACTTCAATAGCTCCATGGGTAAACACTTTCTTGACGGTGTAAGGTCCAAACCATCTTGACCTCAACTTGCCCGGAAAGAGCTTAAACCGGTTTTGGAACACAAGAACTTTATCACCCTCCTTGAAAACTCGACGGTTTATCATTCCATCATGCCATCTCCTTGTTTTCTCCTTGTAGATGGAAGAGTTCTCATAAGCATCTTGGCGAATTTCTTCAAGTTCTTGTAATTGAAGCTTTCGGTGCATACCGCTCTCATCTTGGTTTTGGTTGAAAGATTTGATAGCCCAATAGGCTTTGTGCTCAACCTCCACGGGGAGGTGGCAAGCCTTGCCATAGATGAGACGGAATGGGGACATGCCAATGGGGGTTTTAAAAGCGGTCCTATATGCCCACAATGCATCAACTAGCCTCTTGCTCCAATCCTTTCTATCCGGATTAACCGTCTTTTCAAGTATTCCTTTTATTTCACGGTTGGAGAGTTCGGCTTGCCCGTTTGTTTGTGGGTGGTAGGCCGTGGAAATTTTATGATTCACCCCATACCTCTTGAGAAGGCCTCCAATCACCTTGTTGCAAAAATGGGTCCCCCTATCACTAATGATAGCCCTTGGAAAGCCAAACCGAGAGAATATGTTCTCTTGAATGAAAATGGCTACTACCTTGGCATCATCGGTGCGGGTAGGAATTGCTTCAACCCATTTTGACACATAATCTACCGCCAAGAGGATGTATAAATAACCACCGGAATTTGGAAAAGGGCCCATAAAATCAATTCCCCACACATCAAAGATCTCACAATATAGAAGAGGTTGTTGTGGCATCTCATTTCTTTTTGTCAAATTCCCCACCCTTTGACATCGGTCACAAGTTTTTACAAATTTGTGGGCATCTTTGAAAAGGCTTGGCCAAAAGAAACCGCATTCAAGCACTTTTCTAGCGGTTCTTTGTGGCCCAAAATGTCCTCCACAAGCATAGTCATGACAATGATGTAAGATGGAAGGGATCTCACTTTCGGGCACACATCTTCTCACAAGTTGATCTTGGCAAAACTTCCACAAGTAAGGATCATCCCATGTATAGTACTTTGCATCGGATTTTACTTTGCTCTTTTGATGAGAAGAGAAATGGCTTGGAAGCCGCTTTGTCACCAAATAGTTGACCATGGTAGCATACCATGGCTCCTCCACTTGTATAGCATAAAGTGACTCATGAGGGAGACCTCCTTCAACCTCCTCAAGAGGGCATGATGGTCTTCCTTCATGGTTTAGCCGGCTCAAATGATCCGCCACCACATTCTTCACCCCTTTCTTGTCTTTTATTTCCACATCAAACTCACTTAGAAGAAGAATCCATCTCAACAACCTTGGCTTTGCATCCTTCTTTGCCACAAGGTATCTAATGGCGGCATGATCGGTGTAGATGATCACCTTTGTGCCCAAGAGATAAGATCGGAATTTTTCTAGAGCATAAATCACACCAAGGAATTCCTTCTCCGTCGTGGAATAGTTCTTTTGAGCATCATTCAAGAGGGTAGAAGCATATTGGATCACATGGGGTCCCTTGTCACTCTTTTGACCCAAAACCACTCCCAATGCATAGTCACTTGCATCGGTCATGATTTCAAATGGAAGATCCCATCGTGGTGCTTGAATAATTGGTGCGGTGACCAATCTCTCCTTCAAGTCATTGAATGCTTTCCTACATTTGTCATCAAAAACAAATTCCGCTTCTTTGTGCAAAAGCTTGCATAAAGGGTTAGCAATCTTGGAAAAATCCTTAATAAATCTCCGGTAGAAACCGGCATGTCCTAGAAAAGACCTAATGTCTCGGGTGTTAGAGGGATAAGGTAAGGTTTTGATAATGTCAACCTTAGCCTTATCCACCTCAACCCCCCTTTCCGACACTACATGTCCTAAAACGATGCCACTAGTCACCATGAAATGACATTTTTCGGAGTTTAAAATGAGATGGGACTCTTGGCATCGCTCTAAGACAAGAGCAAGGTGTTTTAGACATGCATCATAGGAGTCCCCATGGACGGTGAAATCGTCCATGAATACTTCTATGATCCTTTCTACATAGTCGGAGAAAATACTCAACATGCACCGTTGAAAAGTTCCCGGTGCATTACACAAACCAAAGGGCATACGACGATAAGAAAATGTACCAAATGGGCATGTGAATGTGGTCTTGACTTGGTCCTCGGGTGCGATTGGAATTTGAAAATACCCCGAGTACCCGTCAAGGAAACAATAGAAAGCTTTTCCCGCTAATCTTTCTAACATTTGATCAATAAATGGTAGCGGGAAATGGTCTTTCAATGTTACCGCATTCAAGCGACGGTAGTCAATACACACCCTCCAACCGGTTTGCGGTCGGGTGGAGACTAAGTCTCCTTGTGCATTCTTGACTACCGTCACTCCCCCCTTTTTGGGTACGACTTGAGTTGGGCTAACCCAACGAGAGTCGGAAATAGGGAAAATGATACCCATTTGCAATAGCTTAATTACCTCTTCTTGCACTACCTCCGCCATGGGTGGATTGAGCCTCCTTTGGGGTTGTCGGACCGGTTTGGCATCCACTTCAAGTCGTATCTTGTGCATGCAAGTCACCGGGCTTATCCCTTTTAGGTCCGCTATGCTCCACCCAAATGTTTCCTTATGCTTTTCAAGTAGTGATACCAATTTGCCTTCTTGGTCCTCGGTGAGTGTGCTTGAAATGATAAGTGGTAGGGTGTTCTTGTCCCCTAGAAAGATGTACTTTAAATGGCTTGGGAGGGTCTTCAACTCGACCTTAGGAGGTTGGATAATGGAAGGGAGGGGCTTGTGGAGTGGAATACTCAAAGCAAACAACTCGGATAGGTTCGCCAGTGCAGGACGCAGGCTGCGTCCAGTGACGCAGGCTGCGTCGTACGACGCAGGCTACGTCCTACGACGCAGGCTGCGTCCTACGACGCAGGCTGCGTTGAGCACTGCCTTGCCCTGTTTTCAGCATCTCTATGACGTTGAGCTCCTCATATGTTTCTATGGGTTCTTCCCTCTCCAAGTCTTCAAGACATGCCTGCACATCAACGGCCAACAACAAACGCAAACCTTCCTCTTCCATGGGGTTAGTTAAAGCTACCTCGAGTAGGTCTCTATCACAAAGTTTATACATTTGATTCACTAATGGCTCAAAGATATCCAAGAAGAAACAAGATTGATGGTCACTCGGGTGCCTCATGGAGTCATATATATTGTAAGTTAATCTTTTCCCTTCAAATTCCATAGTCAAGCACCCGTTTGAAACATCGATCTTGGTATTTGAAGTTTTCATAAACGGCCTACCAAGAAGGAGAGGGGTGGCACTAGAGCTAGATTCCATATCTAAGACGTAGAAATCCGCCGGGAAGACAAGATTGTCGACTTCCACTAGCACATCCTCTACCATGCCCTTGGGGTAAACACTAGATCTATCGGCAAGTTGAATTACTACCCCGGTTTTAGACAAAGGTCCTAAGCCTAGGGTCTCATAAATAGATAGAGGCATGACGTTTATAGAAGCCCCAAGGTCTAGCATGGCACGTTTAAAACTTTTCCCCCCAATAGTGCAAGGAATAGTGAACATGCCCGGGTCTCCACATTTCTTGGGTAAATTTTGTTTGAAAATGGCCGACACATGTTCACTCACCCTAACCTTATGGGTTCCCTTCTTAGGATTTCTCCTAGGTGTACAAAATTCTTTCAAGAACTTTGCATACCTAGGGACACTATTCAACAAGTTAAGAAGCGGGATGTTTACCTCACATTTTCGGAAAGTCTCATATAAGTCATTCTCCTTGGCATACTTCCTTGTGCTTATCAAAGCACTAGGAAACGGGACTTCCGGTATGTACTCCTCCACTTCATCATCTTCAATAGTGTCTTTGCCCTTCATTGAAATGTCTCCCTTGGGGTCCTTGCTTGTGGATGCCCCTTTCTCATTCTTCGATATCTCTTCTTGACCAACCACCAATTCTCCTTGGTCTTCAATCTCCAAAGTTTCCATCTCAAGATTCTTCATCTTTTCTTTTCCTTTTCCAAGGGGGTTTACTTCCAACTCTTTGCCTCCCCTCAAGGTCATGGCACTAGCATTTTCCCTAGGTGGGGGAATGGTTTGAGATGGGAATCTTGTGGAGCTTGAGGCTTGGGATTTTGAAAAATTTGAAGCCATTTGGGATAGTTGGGTTTCCAAGTTGTTCACCCTAAGGTTGTTAGCCTCCCTATCCTTCCTTGCTTCCTCTATATCCCTCCTTGCCCCCTCCCAATCCTTCTCTTGATTGGCAAGAAGTGTTTGCAAGATGTCACTCAAGTTCCCTTGAGAAGAAGAATTCCCTTGATTTGGACTTTGGTTTGGTTGTCTTTGGGATTGAGAATTACTTGGAAAATTTGAGTTGTTTGGTCTTGGGTTGTTGAAATTTCTTTGGGGATTTTGGTTGAAATTAGAGTTTCGGTTTTGGGTTGGATTTTGGGCTCTCAAGTGATTGAATTGACCATTTTCAAAACTCTTTGACTTGTCTCCTCCCCACCCCAAAAGATCACGATTTCCCACTTGGTTATACATTCCTCCACCACTTGGGTTTCTAGCATTGTAATTCCCATACCCCATGGCATTGACACTCTCCATGGTGGCTCCTTGCTCAATCATGATGTAACATGTATTGGTAGCATGGTCACCTCCACAATATGAACATTCAAGTGGTTCGGGATGTTGAGAAAATGAATTACCTTTGTTAACAACCAAGTTGGATACCAAGCTTTTAAGTTCACCCATCTCTTGCATGAGTTTGTGATTTTGAGAGGCATGAGAATCTTCCATGGAAGATACATTTCTAGAGCTTCCTCCCCTTTCATTCTTCCTCTCGTAGATTCTTGTGTTCATAGCCAACTTCTCAATAATGTTGTTGGCCTCGGCCACATTAAGTGTATCAATGCCACCTCCGGTGGCGGCTATAATCATTCGTTGGTCGTTTTGGCATAATTCTTCATTGAAGGCCGTCAATAAATCGTCACCCGACATCCCATGATACGGGCACCTTGCCACGAGGCTTTTGAAGCGCTCCCAATAGTCATAGAGAGTTTCCCCCATGTCTTGCTCAATGGTAGTGATGAGCTTCTTTGACTGGTTATGCCTTGAATCCGGGTAGTATTTCTCAAGAAATTTCTTCTTCAAACCCACCCAAGTATTGACGGAATGGGCCGGAAGACAAAATAACCATTCCTTAGCGGCATCTTGTAAAGAGAACGGAAATGCCCTAAGCTTAAATTGGTCTTCGGTCACTCCTTGGGGGATGGCCCCTTGGCATATCATGTGGAATTCGGCCAAGTGCCTATTGGGATCATTCCCCACCATTCCATGAAATCTAGGCAAATTATGGACAAAGAACCCCTTGAGCTCAAAATTTACATCCCCCATGGGAGGGTATGCGATACACAACGGTTGCTCTTCATAGTTTCTTGCCTGGATTTCACCAATAGTTCTATTATCTTCCATTTCGGGTGGGTAGATGATGTTCAAGGGTGGTGGTCTCCTAGGAGGTGACTCCAATACTTGTTCTTGTGGTTCTTGAAAAATATTGTTCCCAAACTCCTCTTCACTAGGCTCCCTCCCAAAGGGTCTCCTACAGAGGGGATTCGAAAACAACCAATTGGAAATGCTACTTGAGGAGGGATCAATGTCTTGGTCACCAAGTCCTTCTTGTGACCTAGGCATAAACTTTTAAAAACAACTTCACAACACAATTAGTAACTTCAAACCCAAGTAACCTACAAACAATACAAAAAGAAATATTTGAAAAATAATCTAAACAAAGTATGACACTAACAAGAGTTTCAACTTGATATTTAGCTATATTGCCTTCCCCGGCAACGGCGCCAAATTTGATACGCTAAAATACGGTGTCGTTAATTCCGCAAATTAGCTAAATCAAATAACAATTTATAAAACCAAATCTAGACTCAAATCAACCTAAATAAAAGGGTAGTAAGGGTAATAAAAGGGTCGAACCCAAGGGAAAGCGGTATTAGCTAAAATAATCTAATCTAGACTCTTGCAAAATATCAATTGACAAAACTAATGACTCTAATCAAAAAATTAAAACACTAATTACTAATTAAGATACTAATCAAAACAAAGACTTAAATTAATTACAAACTATGATATTCACAATGGAAAACATGTAGGAAAACACAAATGGAGAAAGTTTTTCATGAGAATCGATTATCAAGTCTAAAATTACCAACAACAACTAAATACTCAAAGATTCAAATATGGAGAAATAACTTAGTGCAATTTTCCCAAGTTCCTCACAATTAACAAAGTAAAGACCCCTCCTTTCCTTTCTTCCTCTAAATATCTATTACAAGTTTCTAAGAATTAGCCATTATGAATTAAACCACCCATAAATGACCCAATACAACTCAACCAATACTTATTAAAACATAAGCATAAAAAAAGATGCAAGCTTTAAGCACAAAACCATAGAAACATGTTAGAATCATGTAATAAAACATTAAACCATGTTCTAAATACACAACAACCCAAATTCCACTCAAAAGATTCCAACTTTTAAACCAAAGTTACAATCTTTCAAGGTTGCTTCAACAAATACCAAGACAAATTAACCAAATTCATCAAGACAAAGCAATAAATCAAACAAACAATTGCTAGGATGGTTAGTCTCAACAACAATTATTCATTCAACAATGGAATTCAAACATAAGAAAATGGAATTAAATAGAGGAGAAAGGATTAAAAAGGTCTTACAATGCTAAAAGGAAGAACTTGTTCAAATTACACTAAGCAAAGAAAAGATTAGCTACCCATAGTCTTCATATTACAACCCATTTCTAAATAAAAACCAATTACAAGAGCCAAAGTTGAAGAACAAAGTAGAGAATTTCTAAGGAAAATATGATGTTGAATGTTGTATGCTTGGCTCCCTTCTCTCTCTTCAGTTTTCTTCTTATATACCCTTGGTCCGCAAACCTAGGGGCCTTGAAAGGTGGGCTTCCAAAAGACAAGACGAGAAAATGAAGAAATCCCGTGCTGATAAATGACGCAGGCTGCGTCGTGATGACGCAGGCTGCGTCGAGCACTGCCCAATTTTTCCCTTGCTTTCCTTCTTGACTTTCGTTGACCCTTGGACTTTTGGCCCCGCCTTGACTTCCATTGACTCATTGGGCTTGGTCTTCATACCTTGGTGATTCATTGCTAGCCCACTCCAATTTCCGGGTTTTTGGGTCTCGGGTTTTCGGGTTTGACTTTCATTGACTTTCGGGATTTGACTCTCAGAATTGACTTAAAATACTAAATACTAACATTATTACAAAAACTAAAATTAACATAAAACAAAGCTAATGACCCGTAAAAAGTAAAACGAAAGACTCTAAAAATTACTACTAGACACGACAATATTTGACGTTGTCAAAAACTATAAAAGAAATGGAGTATTACAATTGATTACAACGAATACGGGATCTATGTCGGAAATATGTTTTGAAGATTAATTGAAACAAAGAAAAGAATTAACTAAAACAAAAAACGAATCAGGTTAGCAGTGATAATACAAATAAATAGTCGATTTATTACATAATTAAACTATGTCAAAGCGAACAAGGAAGTTAAGAGACAGAAACCAGCCCGGAACAGGCGCAGCAGGTCATGCGTTCTCTGGAAGAGGCACATCAGACCTTGCGTTTGTTCCTGAGTTGGGTTCTGGTTGTGAAGCCAGAATCGCGAACAGTTAATGTTCTTTGGTGAATTACGATTTATTAATGATGTATAAGTCGAATTTAAGTGATTTAAGTTATATTAATTGCACTAATTATATCAAAGACTAATCTAGAGATTTGATATGAACAAATCTTACCTCTAAAGACAAAATTGATAGATGACAAAAACTCACTAATGTTAACTATTAGGGATTCAAGTCAAGACTAACTAAATAATGTGTAATAAGAAAACTGAAACAAATAATGAAAGAAAAAAGAAAAGGTTTGAAAACGATTTTGACATAAATCCGACATGAATCTTACATTAGATAAAATAAAGTACAATAAAAAAAGATGGGATTAAACACCCTCATACTTACATGCAGACAAAAGGAGATATGAACTAAAGTTAACGATTTAGCGACAGCTCGACTCGAATGTAAAAAAAGTTCCATCGTAAGAGGAACGATCGATTAGTTAAGATTAAGATTGATTATTGTTGAGTTGGTCAAATTGGTAGGTCAATGCAATAACGTGACAGGTACCCATAAGAATCTGAGCTTACGTGGTCAATTGATCAAGCACGTAGTTATCAAAATTCTTAGATCAAGGTCTAGTTAGCAAAGAGATAGAAAGAAGGGACGAAACACTCGCGTGCCTTGAAAGTATGCACGAACCTCTCCTTACATAGGGAGAAATCCAAAGAGTTATGAAATAACTCGAACACGGAAAGAAATTTAGAAAATATTCCGGAAACATGAAAATGGAGCTGAGGAAGAGGCGACTCTTGGAAGAGGTGCAGCACCCGCTGCGTCATTTCTCGAGCAGTTTCCTACTTTGAAAGAAAGATTTCCGTGTTTCATTATGGGAATTGCGGTAGATTTCGAATTCTTTTCTAAATAAAATATGAATATATTTTACCGAGAAAGGATAAGTTTTGAAACATTATAAATATCCGGAATATTCTCGAGTGTTTAGGCACGGTTTTAAAAGACGGTTTATAAAAATGAAGTGGTTTTTTAACCCGGACTCCAAAATGACTCTAATGATTGTCAAAGCTACCGTAACGGCACGTAGATCACGATCAAGGGGTAGACACAACTGTTTGAGCTATCACTTGAAGATAAACTTACGAATTGTCATTAATCGTTACGCATACAGAATATGCGGCCCAATCATCACTAGGTGGTTGGCGGAAGGTGTAGATTCGAGGTGTCTACACCCACGTGGCGGGATAACCACGGGGGCGAACACGGGGCGTGACCTGTCTCCCAATAAGATCACTAATCACAAGTAACCATAGTAACTATGAAAGCGACAACAACTCCCCCAAACCTGAAATCCATCATCTCCATCATCAATCACAAACAATATCATATAACATCTCATAGCATCGATTAATAACACAAATATTGAGTAGGGAAACCCTACCTTATCAAGATCCACGAAAGGCACTATTGATTAGAAGTGTTCCTCAACGAAATCCCCTTCTAAAGCAAATAACATACATATAATCAATATGAGTTCATTCCCTTCCCCCAATTCAATTAAGACTATCAATATTATCACAATCAAAGCAAAAGTATGAATACTTACCACAGAAATCGATCAGGGCAAAGGAACAACGATACGGCACGAAATTAATCAAAGGTTCAATGAGGGTTTTGAGAGAGTTTAAGAGTTTAGGTCTTAATATTAGGAAGCGTAAAAGTGAATAATGATTTAATCCCTCCTATTAATCCTTTAATTAACCGTGCGAACCGGTCCTGAAAACCATCGTACTCAGTCGAGTACGATATGTACTCGATCATGTACCACTCACTCGGTCGAGTGCCAAAGTCACTCGGCCGAGTACACAAGATCTGAATCACCCAAAAGTTGTCAGCCAAATCCACTCGGTTGAGTAGGCTGTACTCGGCTGAGTACACCATGTACTCGGTCGAGTAAGCCCTACTCGGCCGAGTCCCTACACATAATGATACGGAGTATTACAGTCTTCCCACCTTGAGAACGAACTTCATCCTCGAAGTTCACAACTCGTACTCCTACCAAAAGACACCCTACTAACAACAACAAGCACAAAGCTCAACACTACAGCAGTACAATACATATCATGTGACTACAATACATATCATATGACACAAAGATACAGCTCAACAAGAAATATATAACCCAACTATCACATAATATGGTATAACTACAAATGCAACCTTCTCCTTCCCCCCTTAAAAAATAAGGTTACACCCTCAGGACCAAACATACCTCAGAAAATAGATGCGGATACTTCTCCCTCATAGCAGCCTCAGGTTCCCAAGTCGCTTCCTCAACATTATGGTTAGACCATAATATCTTTAGCAACGTTGTCTCACCATTCCTGGTCTTGCGCACCTTACGGTCCAAGATCTTCTTAGGCACCTCGACATAGGTGAGTGCCTCATCCAACTCGATAGTCTCAGCCTCAAGGACATGAGACTGGTCACTCACATACTTCCTTAGCTGCGACACGTGGAACACATTATGGTCCCGGTCAAGAGCAGGTGGTAAGGCCAACCAATAAGCCACCTCTCCAACCCGATCCAAAATCTCGTAGAGGCCTATGAACTTCTGGCTCATCTTGCCCCTCTTCCCAAACCTTATCCCCCCACGCATAGGTGACACCTTCAGAAGGACTACGTCACCAACCTGAAACTTAACATCCCGCCGATGTAGATTCGCATAGCTCTTCTGTCGATCCTACGCCACCCTCATCTTTTGACGAAGCAACTTGACTTGCTCGATCATGTCCTGAACTATCTGGGGTCTAAGAACTACCGCCTCATAACTGTCATCCCAACAAACTGGACTCCTACATCTCCTCCCATATAAGGCCTCGAACGGTGTCATTCCAATGATAGAATGATAGTTGTTATTGTAACAGAACTCTATCAAATCCAGTCTATTTTCCTAACTCCCACCAAAGGACAACACACAAGCTCGCAACATATCAGTGTCTTGATCGTCCTCTCAGTCTGGTCGTCTGTCGCAGGATGAAATGTTGTTCTCATCTTCAATGTCGTCCCCATCAACTCTTACAGCTCCTTCCAAAACTTAGAAATGAACCTCGCATCACGGTCATAAACGATATCACAAGGTACCCCCATGCAGTTTCACCACATGCTTCCTATATGCCAGTGCAAGCTCAATCTTACTCCAGGTATCTTTCATAGGCACAAAATGGGCTGATTTAGTTAACCGATCCACTATCACCCGAATCATGTTGTTTCCCTTCTGCGATCTCGGAAGTCCCACCACAAAATCCATGGATATAGACTCTCACTTCCACTCCGGCACCTCTAAGGACTGAATCTTACCCTGTGGTCGCCTTTGCTATCTTTTGACCCGCTAACATACCAAACATCTACCACAAAATCATCTACCTCTTTCTTCATCCCTGGCTACCATAAAGTCTTCTTCAGATCCTTATACAACTTATCCCCACCCGGATGAACCGAATAAGGAGTACAATGAGCTTCAGTCAAAATCAACTTCTTCAAATCTGGATCACTCGGTACACACTAACGCCCCTCAAACCTCAAACTCCCAAAACCATGAATCAGAACGTAGAAGTAGTATCATCCTCTACTCCCTTCCTCCATTGCTGAATCTTCGGATCGTCTAACTGCTTGCTCCTAATGCTATCATATAACTCCGGCTCAACCATCAGATTACTAACAACATCCCCCTTCCGAATCACATGGACATCGATGTGCATAAGAAATATACACTCTTCCGGCTCAAGGCTGTTGGAACTAGTGTCCACCACAGTTAGTGCAATAACATAAATAAATCTCTGTAGGTTCACAGGGTATACTTTATATTATAATCAGTTGATTAACGTTCATCAATAACGGTTGGCTTGCTAGATAAGTTTGACGTTATTGTGATACAGATGGCGGTGATCAACTGGTCCCTAAAAGTCACACCTAGAGGATGTGTTTGAGAGATGTGATTATTTGAGAAAATAGTCATATTGATGCCCTATTATATGACTAAAAGGTTAGTTAGTGTATTTGACTAAAAGGTTAGTCAATGTGATGATGAGACGATTATTTAATAACGATTAAATAATATAAGCTGAGACGAATTAAAAGTAATTCGTAATTAAATATAAATTGTTGTATTTAATTAGCATATATATAATGTAAGCTTATGCGAATAAAATGTTAATTCGTAATTGAATATAAAATTTTATATTGAATTAGCAAATTATAATTATACGGATAATTATAATTAACGTATATATTATACGATTGTCATATTAGATGTTATCAGACCGGTATTAATGTATCGACTACAAAATGTTGTATGGACATATTAATACATGACAACACAAATGACATTTATAATAATAATACACATTATATATTAAAGCGAATTTAACCGAAATAAAGTCCAGATTCACTCTGGAATTTTCGTTCCATTTGTGGTTAATTAGAGGAGAAAATATCTCCCCTAATAACTATGTGTGTGCCGTGAGAAAGGGATTAGAGGGAGAAAAATTTAGTTTTTTCTTGGAACCCTAATTAATTTCTCTCTTGTGCCTCCATCTCTACACATCACAAAATTAAAAAGTTAACAGTAACTTTTCACAAAAAGATTCTAGCAAATTCAAGGGCATTTCTCATTCTAACTTGGGTGCTACGATTAGGAGATATCATCATTTTGATATTGTTCTTAGGCCATTAAAGCAAGGACTAAAGGTTATTTCTAATATCTCGCTTATTATGCATTTTCGTTTATGACTATTAATCATATAATCATAATTTCATTATAATCCTAAATGATTTAAAGGGTAGTATACGGATATTTTCCCACAAGTGGTATCAGAGCCATAGGGCTATGAAATTGTTTATATGATTTTCGTAAATTTTGAATTTGTATAATATTTAAAAAAAAAAAATTCATTTCGGCAAAAAAAAAAATTTTATGCCGTGTGTTTTTTTTTTTTTTTGGTGTTCCATTTTGATTCAAATATTGTTATTTTAAAAGGTTGAAATAATAATATATGTATTTGTAGATGTTTTGATTGAATAATGATTGAATTAAAACGTAAATGGAATTTGATATGAATGTTAATAAATATCCTTTTGCTTTATATTTTCGGTATAAAATGATCTAGATATTCATGTTAAAAGGTTAATTTGAATCATCTAGTTTGTATCAATGTTTAATATCGATTAGATATTGTTTGTTTGTACCGATCTAGTTAATATAAGCATGATCGAATTAAAACCGTTTAATTTGATTAATTTTTTTTGCTGCCAGTGTACTGTTCACATAATAAAAAAAAAATTCTGTTTTTTTTAAAGTGGCAGCAGCAGCGGTTTTTTTTTGTAAAGGATTTTCGGTTTTTTGGTATAAACCGAGAAAAAAAAAATTTTTTTGGTACCCGCTACTGTTCGTTTATTGAACAGTAATAAAAAAAAAAAAAATTCGTTTTTTTTTATTGATTAAACCAATTTTTGTATTGTACATTATAAAGATAATGTATGATTGTTTTTGTGAAAAAGTTCACAAAAATTTTTGATACCATGTTATTTTAAAAAGGTTTAAAATAATGTTGTTGTAATTCATATTGATTATGAATTTCATTGGATTTTGATTGAAATCTCGTGATGAATTACGGAATCGTCACATGATTTAATGGTGGTTTAGATAATTAATCAACATAATTTATGCATTATGTTTTGTATGATTAATTTTTAGTTGATGCTTTTATTATGTTGAATGTTGGATGAATGGTTTAATTTTACGCATTTTTGTACAATCAGTTGTAATTTACTAGTGTGGCCTTAGTAGATTATGTTTTCGTAATGATGGAAACATAGTCTTGGTTGTATTTTGAGATCTCGTATCTCCCCTATGTAATTTAAATTTTTGGAATCATTTTGCATTACAATGTAAATAGGTTTACATTTGTAATTTTTAAAATGTATTTTGAGAAGATTCAAGATGGAGATCGGATGGCTCACTCCCGCTATATGGACCAAGATGGAACATCAAGACAAGCTTCTCGGGTCCAAGGGTGGATTCCAACTTGTATTTTGTTCATTTTGGTAGTTAGGTCACACTAGGTGTTTTATTTTGCGTTTTATTTTTCCATTCTCGTTGTTTTATTCACATGATAGATAATTGCATCATCTTACGCCTAAACCAAACCACCTAAAAATGCATGAAATATGATTCATACAGTTTGAATATTTTAATCATGGACATACATATGTCACTCGCTTTTAGGGTTATCACCTTAGTTTAAATCATTCTCGAGTTGCTAGACATTCGTTCACTTAAAATGAATTAAAGTTAAGATGATGGGACCTTCCCCTATAAATAAAATTGAGACTAGTCTTTATAGGGAAAACTACTATGAACCCCTTCTTCGTCGGAAGGTCTAATAAAGGACCCCTTTCTACGTTGGTACAGTAGTTGAGTTTGACCTTTTTATCTCAACATTATAGGTACGAGTAATATCCTCGTGATAGGATGGACTAAAGATAGAATTTACAGAAATTTATCGACCAGGAATTCTAAAAGTAGAATTAGCCAAGAGGTTGGCTTATCAATTTACATAAATTGAGTCTTGGGATCATTTATATAATTCTTGAGGGAGGTCAATTGTATAAATGCACGAGTCATCGAATTAAACAGTTTTTTTTATTAGACTCAAAATTTAAAACGATGAAACTTATCATATTTATTTTCTTTTTCCACAGTCAAATATTCAGATATAAACTGCTAATAACAAATGGCTGGCCATACTGATGACCCAATGCCAAGTGCCACGCTCGGACGTGAATGGCTGGCCATACTGATGACCCAATGCCAAGTGCCACGCTCGGACGTGAGTCCTGGCTTAAGATGTTCATGGACACTATGAATCGGTCAACACGACTGAAGAATAACGGGTCCAACTTTGCGTACTGGGAAGCGGCATTACGGAATGCTGCCATTGCGGACGGTAAGCTCAAGTACTTGACTGAGCCACTACCGCCCAACCCAGGCCCCAATGCAGGAGCAAATGAATCACTTGCTTATAGTGATTTCGTAATGGAGGCGGGGGCGATAAAGAACGTACTCATCTTTTCAATGGAATCCAAT
>JAIUZE010006442.1:0-67682 GCA_022085475.1 Heliosperma pusillum | reverse complement strand
GGTCTAATAATAATATATTAATACATAATAATAATAATTATTATTATTATTATTATTACTATTATTAATAATAATATTATTATTATTATTATTAATAATAATAATAATAATAATAATAATAATAAATATTTTTCTTATAATATTTGTAATAATGAATATATCAATAAAATATAAAATAAAATATTAATAATTATTAATAATACTAGTATTTCCATTAATCGTAATAATATAAGAATAAATAAATATATTAAAAATAAATATAATAATATAAAGAATAATTATAACGGTGATATAATAGTAATAGAATAATTTTTTAAAAATATAAATATAATAATAATAATAACAATATTAAAATAATTAACATAATAATAACAATGATAAGAATAATAATCATAATAATGTTGAAATAAAAGTAATATGAACTGAATTAACTGAACTGAACTGAACTTAATAGAGCTGAACTGAACTGAACTTAATCGAGCTGAACTTAATTGAACTGAACTTAATAGAGCTGAACTGAACTGAACTAAACTAAACTGAACTTAATAAAGCTGAACTGAACTTATAGGAACTGAAATTAAGTCCAAAAGAACATGACCTAAGAGTTAAACATATCTTTAATACAACTATATTTCATAGTCACTTCATTCAACTTCACATTACACTTTTAATAAAATTATAAGGGTAAATATCGGTAGGACAAACCGGACCGAAAACTAAACCTAGTTTCTCCACAATCCACAATCCACAATCCACAATCGACAATCCTCAATCAGTCAATCCTCAATCCTACTAAAATTGTCTTATCAACATCTAAAGCATAACTTCTGTTAATCATAAAAAAATCCTAACAGTATTTAGTTTTAATTCCATTATATACTTACTACGCAAAGAATCGGGTTGATCAAAGCTTGGTTTACAAACTTGAATCAATGGCGGTTGCAGCACCAGGGCAACTCAACGTGGATGAATACACATCTTGGGGTTCTAGAAATGTTGATTGTTTCCACAAATTGGAACAAATTGGTGAAGGCACTTATGGGTATATTTCCCACTTCTCCATTGTTTTTCTTCTTTGATTTCTATTTTTTATTTGATTTCTGGGTTGTGATTTGAATTGTGTTTTAATGGCTGCAATTCAATATTGTTTTTATGGCTGGAATTTGTGATTTGAATATTTTCAACCCTATTAATCAGTTTAATCAGCAGTAAATTCAAATTGGTGAAGTATTTTTTATGGGTTTTGGATTATGGATTTTTTGTTGTTGTTACTCCTTGTTTATGTTGTTTGATTTGAATTTTGCTGTGTTTTTATTCGATTTTAGTTGCGTATGCTGCAGAAAGATTTCATCTTTACATTCTTTGTGTTTCAATGCACCATAGTCGTATGTATTCAAGTTTGTGGGGGACATTATCGTTGGAAACCCGTCGTAGCAATCAAGTTCCTGAATGAAGGCCAATACTATATATAAAGATGCTTACTTGATCTCTTCGAGTAAAATACTCGCTGTTCCATGGATTTGGAGGGAGATTGACAAGGGTGTGTATGATGATGTTATGTATGGATTCATGGATTATGGAGTTGGATTGATTTTGTTTGATTTTGCTATGATTGTGGGATGTGCATGGTTTTGTCGATCTGAAGTGTACTGGTTTGAATATTTACTTGATTGGTGTAGCATTTTACAAAGATTTCATGACCGGTAAACTTATATCATAGTTCAGACTTCAGATATCTTTGGTTCGGTTTTTTGACCGCTATTGAACGTAGGAAGGTTAGAAAGGATTGATTTTTGGAAGGTCTGTGCATTTTTGGAACGTAGAAAGGATATGTAAGGTTTTTGGAAGGTCTGTGCATTTTTTTTTGCGATCGAGTTCGGCTAGAGTTGAGTAAATGCTTAGAAAGGATTGAATTTTTAAGATTGGGCTTGGTGGAACCGTAGATACTGCCAATTTTTTATTTGGGTGAAGCTTGGTGATTGCTAGCACACACACATTATGATGATGTGCATATGTCCTTATTCTTCTTGACTTTTTTTAACTGCAGGCAAGTCTACATGGCTAAAGAAATTGATACCGGTGAAATCGTTGCTTTGAAAAAAATAAGAATGGACAATGAAAAGGAAGGGGTATGTATACATTGACAAAGCTAAAAATCTACCTGCTGTCAAAATTAATAATGTTCTGGAACAATGTTGAGAATTTATCATGTCATACTTAGTTATTTTTAACTACTTCTATAGTTTCCAATCACTGCCATTCGAGAAATCAAAATCTTGAAGAAGCTGCATCACGAAAATGTCGTCAATCTAAAGGAGATCGTAACGTCACCAGGTTTTATTCAGTTTGACTTTGCAGTGCCTGTTCACTTGTATTTCAGTATTTCTGTAACATTTTCTTCAGTAAAGGTTTATACGATCTACCTTGCTCATTTCATTAGCGTCTTGATCCTTTCAGGACCTGAGAAGGACGAACGCGGAAGGCCAGGCAAGTTGCTATTTTTTTTGTTCGTTTTATGTTTTTATCAATTCCCCTTCCTCTTGAAACATTATTCAGTAGGGTCTTATTTCAGTGTACTTGTTGCAGATGTAAATTGTAAATTTAAGGGTGGCATTTACATGGTCTTTGAGTACATGGATCATGATTTGACCGGCCTTTCGAGTCGCGATAAGATGTTCTCGATTCCCCAAATCAAGGTATGTGACAACTGAAGTGTATGAATCATATAAGAGTATTGACTAGAGCTAGCTTCTTAAGCAATTGCATCGCTTGTATGCTCCAGTGTTATATGAGACAGCTTCTAACAGGACTTCACTACTGTCATGTAAATCAAGTGCTCCATCGTGATATTAAAGGTAAGAGCAAAACATATTTTCCTTGGTTTATGGCTGGATTACGAAATTGGATTTAACAGTGTATTTTTTTCAGGCTCTAATCTTCTTATAGACAACGAGGGAATGCTGAAGCTTGCAGATTTTGGGCTTGCTCGTTCCTTTTCAAATGAGCACAATGGGAATCTCACCAACCGTGTCATCACACTTTGGTATAGGTGAGCGACTGATTTGATTTTTATGGATAAAATTATACTACCTCCATCCCAATTTTATTGTCCCCTTTTCTCTCAAAATTTATTCCAAAATCATTGTCCCCTTTCTAAATTTAGTAAGTATTTACACTATAAATCACTCATCTTTGCAAATTTTATTAGCTTTTCTTATATTTACCCAAAACAGGAAGTAGTACAATATTAATGGGATGGGGGTAGTAATAATTATATATTTCTATACTGTCTATCTTCCATTTTCCCCCATCCTTACTTCTTATATTCCAATGTCTAATATACGAATATCGAATCAGACCACCAGAACTGCTGCTCGGAAGCACAAGATATGGTCCCGCAGTTGATATGTGGTCAGTCGGTTGTATCTTTGCAGAGTTGCTTGATGGAAAACCAGTTTTCCCTGGGAAAGACGAGGTAAGGAACTGCCTGAGGACCGAATATTGGCTTCAACCACGCCCTTACTTCCACCCATCTCTGCAGTTTGAGTTTGGTTTCTTTTTCGTTTATGTTTTTTATGGGGGATGTTCAAGTTTCATGTGTCATTGATGTGTGATAGAGCAAAATGTCAAGGTTTCATGATGCTGGATGGCTTCCATAACTTGATCTTTGTACAAAACAAAACAAAACAAAACAAAAACCAAAACATAACCTCAATGCCTCAATGGCTCCCGCAAATTGCGGGGTAAGGCGGGTCGGATGTACGCCGTCTTACCCTTGTGTTAGCAACACAAAGAGACTTTTTCCGAACAACCCAAGTTGAAAATTGCGTCGAAACTACATCGAATGACCGGTACTTCATAAAAGAAATAAGCGCAGTCACTTTAGTGAGCCATCGTAGTTTATTACATCATAACTTGATCTCTGTATCATAAAAATATCATACGTGAAATAGTTTGTGTGAAATCATCACTTGCAACCATGAATCTACATATTTCTGCAATAGTGAGTACCACTGTACCAATGATCGAATGTTCGGGTGTGGTGTGTCAGAATTCCTCAAAAGTCAGAACTTAAGGTTTCTTAAGTCAGTGCATGTTTGATCTATTCATGTTAATTGTTAGTTTTTTTGTAGGACTACTATTCTTCATTTCTTTGGGGAATTATATTCCCAAGCCTTACTATTCTTCGGATTTGGAATATGATGGAATAAAGCAAAATGACTCACTATACTCCTTTGTTTTTTGTATCATGGCATAGCTGTGTCGATGCATTTTATGACACAATTTAAAACGGGCCATCCTGAAAAAAACTGTGTATTTTTACACATGTATAAGCCTCTACATACATCTGACGTCTCTTGCGTGGCGGGAACCATTGAGGCACTGTAATATTGCTGTTGTTGCTGCTGCTGTACAATTAAAGTATAACTATAAAGACCCAGGATAAGATCTCGTTCCTATTTTTTTAGGTCTTTATTGTAAGGGAGTGTAGCCTGTTATCTCAACTACTACATAGAATTAAGTAGCCAAACGTTTGTGTGCGTGTGTGTGATGGGGAACTCAACGTGTCTTGCTGCAGTTCACTTTGCTCTATGCCTCTATACGTAATGTATACTATGCCATGTGAAGTATAGGCTGCCTTCCATTTTGAGAGCTCTGGTTACTTCTACTGAGTACTGTGATAAACTCATTTTGGCCTGCATGATGATGGGTCTTATTATATGTGCTTTGCGGTATTGTAGCCGGAGCAAATAAATAGGATCTTTGAGCTTTGTGGAGCTCCAGATGAGGCTAACTGGCCCGGGATTGCAAAACTTCCCTGGTATACCAATTTCAAGCCTAATCGACCTATGAAGAGACGCGTCCGAGAGTATTTCAGACAGTAAGTTGAGGGAATTTAATGATGCCTAGGTAGCAAGAAATGTTTTGTCCACTGAATTGTTTCTTCACATTTTTTTTTTCACGTTCTTTTTGGTGATAGCTTTGATCGCCATGCACTGGACTTGCTGGAGAAAATGCTGACACTTGACCCAGCTCAGGTAAGAAATCCCAGTTGCCTGCCTGTTTTAACGCTCGGCTTCTTCTTCTTATTATTATTATTATTTATTATTTATTATTTATTATTTATTATTATTTATTATTATTATTATTATTATTATTATTATTATTATTATTATCATATTTTAAGAACAGAGCTGTTCTTATTTTTGTTGTTGGTCGTGGTATTGAATCTTATTTGTAATCTTGATCATGGAATGGTCGCCGCAGTATGATCTCGGTCATGTGTGATAGACACGGCTAAAAAGTCCTGAAAAATGCGGTCATAGTAACCTACAAGCGGTAGATTTAGTACCATGTAATTTTGATTGATCTACCAAAAAAAAAGAATAGTTCAAATTGGTCATCACTCAATAGCCTGAAATTAGATGTAGTTTGCAATGCTTGACCTGGCTATGTTAGATTACCAATTTAACGCTCATTTACTCGCTCCAATTCCCTACAGAGGATTACTGCCAAAGATGCACTTGATGCCGAGTACTTTTGGACTGACCCGTTGCCTTGTGATCCTAAGAGGTTTCTTTTTGTTTCTCCGTTCTCTCGTTCATGGTTCACATTTTTAGAATGTAAAATATGAGTTTCTAAGCTAAGGCAGTTTTTTTTTCACTAAGCAGTTTACCCAAGTATGAAGCGTCACATGAATTCCAAACAAAGAAGAAACGCCAACATCAGAAACAACAGGAAGAAGACGCAAAACGTCAGAAATTACAGCATCCACCCCATCAACCTCGTCAACCTGTTCAGCAATCGGGCCAAACACATGGTCAGGCACGTCCTGGGCCTAGCAGACCCGTTCACAACTCGCAACAATCAGGCCCAGCTGGTCCTGGCCCTCATTACGGGAATCCTCGAGGATCTTCTGGAGGCCCGAACAGATATACTCAGAGTGGAAACCCTGGTGGTGGATATAGCCATCAGAACCGTGCAGCCCAAGGTGGGAGTGGCGGATATGGGAATGCTCCTTACTCGCAACAAAGGCGTGGTGAACCATATGGTTCGAGTGGGTTAGCGGGTCCTGGTCCTGGTCCTGGTCCTAGGGGTGGTGGAAGTGGAACAAGTGGGTATGGTAGAGGTGCACCGAACCATCAGCAAAGTGGTCCATATGGTGGTTCTGGTCCGGGTGGGGGCCGTGGGAACCGGAATCAACAATATGGTTGGCAGCGGTAATGTTGCAAGCCTTCCCGGAGGCGTATTGAGGAATTTTCTTTAATTTAACATGTACGAATGTACTGATTGTGTCATTATATGTGATGACCTTTACACTATGGTCTTAAATTCAAGCTCAAAGTTCATTTAATAGGACGTGATGATATCTTAATTTGAGGTATTAATGCTTGATAATTGTGTGGATTTAAGGTAATCTAATTTATACAGTACTATTTATGAGATTTCCTCTAGTAGACTTGTGGGGGGAGAGCCCTCTCCCTTTCTCATTTCTTCAAAGAAATGGAGAGACAAGCTCTTTTGAACGGTTCAGATTGCATTATGCATGTATTGAACAACTACAAGTTTATGCATAAAAATAAAGATTAATAGAGTATAAAGGGGGATATATTATTTAATGGTTTGTGAGAGGAAATGGAGAGGATCCTAATTGGACTTGTGTGATAACGGATATGTGACAACCTGAGGTGATAATTTTCAAACTAGTCATACAGTTGTACTATACTACTATGTAATATGTATCTCTCTTCCAATGACGACGGCTCGGATTGCTTTTACAATGAGGTAAGTGGAAGGGGAAGTGAGAACCCACATTAGAAATAATCTTATTTTTTTGTCGCAACTTCTGAATTTGAATTACAAAAATCAAAGCAAGTTAAATTCCGAACTTTTATATAATTAGTCATAAAAATTTACCAAAATGGGGTTCATGAAAAGAAATTAACAAAGATGGTCCACTTAGGATTGAATTTTGCATTGCCGGGATTGGAGCAAAGCGGTCGAGACTCAAAGGTTAAGTCATCTTTTATAATTTCTCAGTAAGGGGTTGTTTGGTTGCCCCTTAAATAACATAGGAACTCTAATTCATGTGAATTGTAAAAATGGTGAGTTGTTTGGTTGACACAATTCACATGAATTGTGACTTCCCATGAATTCCAATTCTCAAAAATGGAGGAAGTTGCTTACCTAGGTAAGTGGGAATTCCTATGGAATTAGAGTTTCTACATACAACCAAACAAGTTTTTCTAATTCACATGAAATGTAAAATCATGTGAAGTGAAAATTCCTATGGAAGTGCATTTCCTACATGCAACCAAACAACCCCTAACTCATTAATTTGCGAATAATGCTATTATGATTTTTTTTCCTGAATCATTTTTACTTTATGTGTACGACTCCCAAATTCGTACTCCGTGTGATTTTCTTCTTAATGGAACAGCTTGGTAGGTAATCATTATAGGTATAATTCCAAAAACAAATGATCGTACTACGATCACAATTTACGAACCTATACTTCTTAGTTCTGATCACATTTATTCAGATGATCAAATCTATTTTTAATAAGATAATGTTTGTATAAACATTAATACGTGAAACACTATCATATTTAAAAGATGAGTGTGACGGAAATGCGTATGTTGAGGTGGATGTATAGCTATATAAGGAAAGATCGATTAAGAAATAAGGTGGTTAGGGAGAAAGTGAAAGTTGCGCCAATAGAGGACAAGATGATGGAAAATCGACTAAGATGGTTGGGCCATGTGAGAAAAAGATCTATGAACGCACTAGTTAGGAGGCTCGAGACCTGGGGAACAAAAAAGGTTACTAGGGGTAGAGGCGTAGAGGGAGATCCGAATAGACTTGGTTGAGTGATAGAAAATGATATGAGATTTATTGGGCTTGAAGAGGGTATGGTGATGGAGAGCGCACAATGGAAGTAAATGATTAAGACCGAATACTTTTTATTTTAAATATTATTTGATAAATATGAAAATAAAACAAAATACTTTTTATTTTAAATAAAAATAAATTAATTAAATGAACAACATAAAAACACAATATTTTAAATAAGACCGAATAATTTTGGTCCGGACCAAATCGACCAAAATATAGGTATTTTACGCTAATTGTCATAGATTTATAAAGTAATCAAGTCTTTTATCGTCAAAACCAACTGTATATACTTAATAAGGTGGTTATTTAGGTGAAAGATTCTTTGATCAATTAGTTTATTTAACTTAATGAAATAAATTATAATTATTATATACTTAAAAATAAAAAATTATTAATTTCGGTCCATTTAGTTCCAAGACCGGACCAAACCGAAAATTACGGGTTTGGTTCGGGTTTGGTCCGGTCCAAGACTGAATTGTTTAGGTCCGTTCTTTGGTCCACCAAAATATATTTTTTCGGTTTTCGGTCCGGTCCGGCCCGTTCCAGTTTTGAACCGATATTCATTAACTACTAAACTAAGACATTTTCAATAGGTTTTAATTTAATTTAGGGATAGCATGTACCTTAAAAAAACGAAATATCTGCTATATACTAAAGCACAATAAGTGGATTGTACATCTGATGTACTACAACATATAGCGAAGTTTTCGAGCTTTGTAATAAAGTTTTTGAGTTTCTTATTAAAAACTTATGAGGTTTACTATCAAGTTTTTGAGTTAGTTAATTTGAACATTAAACTCAAAAAAATTACAATATAACTCAAAAACATCATATATAACATTGAAAATGTAACTTAGAAGCTTTAAAATGCTCAGAAAAAATACACATATACTCAAATTCAAATTAGGTATGAGGTAGTACATCCGATGTATAATCCTTTTTCTCCTAAAGCAGAAACAATTCTTGCTCTCTGATTGGCTGCAGAAATTTAGGAAAAGCGGGCCCCACATCAAAAGCAAAACATTAATTACCCTCTCTCCTCACACTTAACACTACTGATTTATTTACACTCTCCTCAATCTTAACAACTCTAATTTATTTTATTTACATATTCACAAATGAAAAAAAAAAAACATCAACTTAGGCTCAATAGAACTAGAAGTGTATAATCACTTGAAATGAAAAAAAAAAACAAAATTATCCAGAAATTTTTGGGTTTGAAATTATTGATGGAAAAAAAAATAGAAAATTGCAGATTCGAAACTACTGTAAAAAAAAGTGTATTTATATGACAATAAAAATGGCTGAAAAAACCGTGATTAATAACGAAATGGAGATATTGAAATGGTGATTAATGGTGAGAATTCTTATGATCAATAATAAACAACAATCTTCTACAAAAAAAAATTAAACTTTATGTAAAGCCAACCTCAAAGATTCACTACAAGAATCAGGTCCAATACCGACCGTCCCTAGCGGCCGCTAACAGTAAAAATCGGTCGGTAATACCACTTACCGACCATTATTGCATCCGTAGCGTCTGAATAAATTCGGTCGGTAATTACGGTCGGTAATTACATTTTACCGACCGATGCTAAAGCGGTCAGAAAGATACCGACCGACATATCAGTCGGTAGATAATATGTCCGTCGGTGCCAAAACATATTGACTTGGTCAATATGAATAACCAAAACATACTAACAATTACATATACTAACATAATTGCAAATAATTAAAAAACCCCAATTTAACCAAATCTTAACCCTAACTTAAACAACTCTAAATTACATTCAAATAACAACAAATAATCAAATCCTAACATAAAATTAGGGTAAAAACAAACATAAACACAATTAAAACAACTATAAACACAAGCATTAAGAGAAAATCATATCTTTATCAAATTACTAGAAGAGAGAAGGTGGTTGTTGAGAAAGGAGGAGATGGCGGCGTCGGCGGTGGTCGACAAGTGAGCGGCGTCAGGTGAGCGGCGGCGTCGGTGGTGGGAAGGAGGGCGGCCGTCGGGTATGGGGTCGTCGAGTTTGGGGAAGGGGTTAGACTGAGAGTGAGTGGGTGATAATAGAATGAGGGATAGTCGGATTTGTTTTTTACATATCAGACCCAATACCGACCGATTGGTCAGTCGGTCGGTAATTTCGGCCAATCGGTCGGTATTTTATCCACTCACCGACCGACTCGACCCAATAGCGACCGACTGTTAATCGGTCGGTAATTTTGGCGACCGATATTGTGATTACCGACCGTTGTCGGTCGCTAAGTCGTGTTACAGACCGTTTTGAAAAGCGGTCGGAATGTGCGGTCGATGCAAGGGCTGATTCTTGTAGTGATTGGATTGACATAGATGAGACGAAATTGAAATGAGAGAAAGGTGAAACGGTAGTAATTTGTGGTAGTGCATGGAGAAATATTTGTGGAGTTTTCAATCGTAATATGGATCTTCTCATTTCAGCTTTTATGACTCAGATGATGGACTGATAATGAGGAAGGTGGTAATTTGAGGCGGCGTAGGGTTTAGTCTTCTGGAGGTATGTGTTGGGGTTTTAAATGGTTAGCAGCTACCACTTACCATATCATCTTATACTCTTATAGTATTATTTTGGATTGCAAAATGAATCTTTTCATATTGTCTTGGACGCCCTACTTTGGCCCAAGCCAATATTATACGAGTTCACAGGTTGCTACTCACGCTTCTATCTATCTATAAAATAACAGGCAAATTCTCATTTTAGACGGGTATATCCGTTTTAATTTTGAGACGGTCAAATGAACCCATGTGAAATAAATAAGACAAAAGCATAATGAATAAGAGAAAAAAAAAATTTTATCCAACATGTACATGTAAAATGGTATTTAACCCGTTTTAAATTCAAGACGTAAACCTTCGTCTAAAGCAAAACTAACTGAAAATAAAAATATGTCAATTGTCATATGGTTTTTTAATAATATATTTACGAACTGTTACATAATTACTTATATGTGGGTTAAAATAAAACATCCTAATCGGAACAGTTATTCTATTGTTAAATAAAACTATTACGTGTTAACTAATCATATGGTTTTTTAATAATATATTTACGAATTGTTACATAATTACTTATATGTGGGTTAAAGTAAAACATCCTAATCGGAACAGTTATTCTATTATTAAATAAAACTATTAGGTGTTAACTAATCGTATCAATTAACATATTTAGCATACTATAATTTTAAAAGTTCTCGTGGATATTTTTGAAATCGATTATTTACGTTGTTTCATCTAGTGATTCGACATTTTGATTTTAGAAAAACCGATTCGCTTTACGTCCATAAAATACCTTTTGGGTTTTAAGGGAGTTCCCAAGCCCCAACCAAGTCAAGACGGGCGAGACCCCTGTGGTCTGTGGTAGTCGTTGGAAGTGGCGACTAATAGATTGAATTTATTAGATTAATTGCGTTAGTGATGAAAACCATTGTCGTCAAAAATGAACATCGTTTCCTCCATAAGTTAAATGTGTATTATATGTACATTATATATATTAATAGTAATGATAAAAGCAGTATTATGTCGTTAGGATTAAAACCGTTACTTAAATTGCACTTATGTATGTTGGATATTTAATTATAGACTTAATGTCACGACATTGCTCATTTAATAACGCTCATCCTGTCATCGATAAGTTAATGTAATCAATAACGAATGATGTAAAGATCCGTGCAAATTTTGCAGGGTTTAAAACTAGTACTCCCTCCATTCAACTCCACACTACACATATCTTTTTTCACGTTTGCCAACGCGCGTTTTGCGTCGTAAATATAGTTTGCTACGTATTTGCAAAAATTATACAAGTTAGATATTTTTAATATACTCCTAAAGACGAATCAAACACGATCACACATGAATATATTTTCTCTTATGCATTAGCCGGAAATTGAAAGATTCTTCTTACTTGTGAATAGTGTCAAAAAGAGAAATGGGTAGTGTGGAGTTGAATGGAGGGAGTATGACATAAAATTCGAAAAATACAATGCTACCATGTTTGAAAAAACCCAAGATTAAATAAGTCCGAAAAAAGTGAAATAATCCAAATAAAAGGAGCACTTGAATTTCCCATCCTACATCATTCATACATTTAAACAATCAAACTTTCTCATCTTCTCGAGATCCATCTGCTACAACAATGGCTGACGAGGTATTTCATTCCTCCCTTTTCTTTATTTTATACTCCGTATTATTTATCTTCACTTTCATTTCCTGATTCTTAATTATTTTCTCTCGTGTTATTTTTAACTCGTCTTGATTTCAATCTGGCAATTTATGAAATTAATTTGTGGCGTAAAGGGTTTGTTTTGATGCTACGTGATTGATTTTATTTATTCAATTTGTCGACTATGCAGATTTGTTTATGTTACATGCTGAAATTTTGAGAATAGTATTGAAAATGTTACTGTATATTTTATGTTAATTTTTGATTGATTGATGAAAAGATGGAAATATTCCGGGTTTATTACGAACGAATAATGCCGGAATGATGGAGGAGGAATCAAATTTCAGGCATTTCTTATAAACAATGCATGGGATTTGATTTCTTTGTGTTAATCACTTAATTGATATGTCAATTGGTTGCGAAAGTTTGTATCTTTTAGGTAAATAGATGGCTATAATCTATATACACAACATCAATGCCCATAGTGTCGCAATGGCTTTCGCAAATTGCGGGGATTATCGCAACCTTACTCTGGTGTTAGCCACACAAAAAGAATCTTACCCTTGTGTTAGCAACACAAGAAGGCTCATGACCCAAGATGAAAATTGCGCTCCCTCTGTCTCACTCATTTGTTTGCTTTTGATTAAAATAATCCTCACAAAGAATAAAAAAGGGAAACAAATGAATGGGACGGAGGGAGTAGATCACAAGAGAAAGAAACGCCACAAAAAGGATTATACATCAGATGTAGTACCCCATACCTTTTTATTTTGAGTTTACACATATTTTTTTGAGTATATACAATTTGCAAGTTATATAATAATTTTTTGATGGAAAAATTCAAAATTAATTTAATTTATAAGTATAGTTTTTGAGCAATGTAGTCTTTTTTTAGCTTAATATTTAAATAAACATGCTCAAAAACTTTATTGTAAAAACTCAAAAAGTTTTTCATAAAACTCAGAAAGTACCTAATCAGATGTACTACCTCTGATTTATTATCCATGAACTGAAGAAACGCAGCCACTTTATTGAGCCATTTTGATTTATTCCATCATAATCCGGGATCAAAGAAGAATAACCCAAAGATCACAAGGTACACCCATAATTAATTTACAATAATAGATCGTTGTATATCACTTTATCAAATTAGGGAGTTGGAGTCGTGATAGGACTTTGTTGTATATACAGGGAAAAATTTAGGCACACTGTACAGGGAAAATTATTTGTAGGGTCCGAGGACCCCATAAACTTACGCGTAAGTCTGCCCTAAGTAGAAAAGTGAGTTAGATTATTGACAGTTAATAATCGACTTTGAAGGGGAATGGCTAGGAAGTGTGTTTTTCTTGTTGAATTGTTGTTAGTTCTGTTTGTAGGAAAACTTTGTATCTTTCTAGACAAGCTATGGTTAAGTGCATATTTCTTGATGGCACTTAGGGGTTCAGAGTAGGATGATGAGTCGGTTTATTTATTTAGGGGGCCAAACTAACCCCTCTAGTTTCAGTGGTGGTTCAGTCGTTGCGCAATTCTCTTATACAATTTAGATTTTGTCATTCCACTTTTCTTGTGCTAAATCTGTTTGTTCAGTATGTTTATTCAAGATTCATTTGACTATCATATCTATATATGAAACAACTTTTTCATAAAAAGCAATGCCATCTAAGAAAAAGTAAGGAACCCAATATGGGACAAGCTATACACTTTCAAGAATGAAATGAATGTTGTTCCTTGGGTAAACTTTCATCTAGGAATGGTCAATGAGATATGGACCGAGGCAATTATAGTGATGTAAGAAATTTGAGCTGAAAATAGACAAAAAGCCATAAGCTTCTATAAGCACCTAGAAATTTAAGAGTGGGAAGGAGACGGACATGGCGTGAGATTTTGATTAAGGCAAAGAGCTGGAAATTATAGTAACAAGAATATAAGTGTGCCATTTTTTTAGCAATATTTAATCCTAGTTATTTCTTCGATTGCATGTCACTCTTTTTCGGCAAGTAATTGATGGAAAATTGTCATTGGGGTTTAATTGCGCAACCACTAAACTTTGCTAGTTAAAAGTTAAGGTATTAAATTGCACACTGTCTCAAACTTTTAGGTCAATTTGCTACTTTGCCACGAATATTCGAGATAATAAGGTAGTTGAGAATGTGGTATTTTACCACATTTTTGGGCTTAGAATGTGGTAGCTTCAATCTTCAATCTCCATACTCATGCCCACGGGGAAGAGGACAAGGGTTAATGCTGCTTTTAGAGGTTTGTTTTTTGCATCTGATGCTCAAAAGGTAAAATTCGAACAATTGAAAAATCATCCCCTTAGCCCTATCAAATTCTTTTAGGAACTTGGTGCGTGCGTGAGGATTAGATGTCGAATATTTGAATTGTTTAAGAGAGCTGGAATGAATTTTGTATATAATTTTGTGCGTCAGAGTTATGCTTGTATTACCTAGGAATTTCTGACTTCTTTGGTGGTTGTCACGAACACAAATACAAATGTTGTGACCTTCCTTTAGGCTTATGAATCAAGAAATACATGAGTTTGGCGTAGTTAGGTGCCGTGTATTCTTTGAGGGTTCATCTGGAGCACGCTCCTCCAAAATGTTTTCGTACCAAGCCTATGTGGAAGGTAAGTTTTGGTGTGCTCTACACCTGTGCCCATCATGTGTGCTCGCAGCACATTCATTCTCCGTTTATCTTGGCAAATATTCATGAGGTTTACTATTTTGGTTGAACGAGCTTCACAATGTTATGAGCGTAGAAATTTTAATGTTTGTTTGTTATTTGAGCTGGCAGCCTACATTTTACATGATCAACATACCCCTACCACATTTTAAGAAGCTGTCCAATATTGTGTCGACAGTTCCAATTTTGTAGGCGGTTTGATTACTCAAATTGCTATATTGCTAGGAAAACTACATCACTCATTTAGATTGACTCATGTCTTCTCATGAGAACTTCTTAAATTGAGAGGATTTAAAGTCTCCTACACTAGTACCCGCTATTGGAGTAGTCTTTTTGTACAGGGTCCGCTTAAATTGAATTTGGCATCTCTCTTTGCTTCCCTTGCGCTTTTGAGCATCTAGCATCTTGATGCCTATTCTATGTTTTGTTTGAGTTCGTCAATGCGAAAGACTTGTTTATTACACTTTAGATTATACCCCTTTGCTTGTGCCCCGTTTGAGCCTTTGTAGCCTATATTTTTTTAACTTACATTAATAACGTATACAAAAGGAAGATCCAAGACATTTGTTTTTTAAACTTATTGTGTCAAGGTTGATGTTTTGAAATTTGTGGTTTATTGAAAAGAGTCCTAGGGTTAATGCACTATTGCTGGATTTAGATTTGCTAAATTGAGTTTAGATTGAATACTTTTTTATTTGTTTTCTATTTAAGTTTTGAAGTTAAGATGATTTTAGCTAGGTAATTGTTGTTGCTTCTCTTGGTTTCGTTCTTCATTGTTATAGAGTTGATGTGGTTTTTGTTGTTGGGTATGTTTTATAGAAGCATTGCAACTATCGGCTTGAATTCTTCACATCCAAAATTTGTTTCCACTTTCTTTCTCTTTAATCTCAGCCGAAAATTAGAACTTTTTTTGTCTCGGTTGAATGATTGAATGCCTGGGATTTCATTCTTCGTTGTTGGCCTTTTGCTATAAACGCCACGATAAGTCAATATTGTTTGTTATGTGTCCGTGTGTTTTTGTCTTAAGAGTTTCATACACGTTTTTGCATGGGGTGAGTTGTTGCGCATAGTGTAATTCTTATTTGTGGTGTATTTTCTAGACTTTTTGACTTGTTTTGAATAAAGATGCTTGGATGAGGAGATTGTGTTTTAGTTGTAAGGTGATGTGTTTGATGAAGGAGGTGAGGTCTATTCACCAAGTTGTCCTTTTATATTACATTGTTTGACATTATCTGCTTCAAGACAAAAAAGGATTGGCTGATGTAATTTGACGTGCCTTGTTGTTACCGTCTTCTCATGGTATTATTTGTCGATGAATGGGCACTCTTAGACATTCTTTTATGAGATATTCCAGAATTTTGAGAGAATTTGAGTCAATCCAACTCATTTGATGTATAGAAGGATCTTGTATGAATGGTGAAATCAACCACTGGGATGCATTGGAGATGAAATTTCTGTATTGGAAGAGTGCGCGTTCTTGATGTGTAGCATATAATGAAATGTTTGATAGTTAAGAAAAGGGGAGAAAAATTGGAAATGAGAAGGAAAAAGTTGAATGGTCTGTGGGTGCTAGGTAGACCTGTTGCGCTATGTTCTGCGTCTTTTTTTTTGTGTGTTTTTAGTATTTTAGTCTCCGACTGGTTCAGGCCGACAACTGCTGTGCATCTGGGGACCTTTTTTTTTTAGCTTCGGTCGGTGGAGGCCGGTGTCCGGCCCACTGGCTAGTAGGTCTTCTTTAGTTCGTATAAATATTTATAGGGCTGAACTCAAAGTCTCAAACTACCATTTAGGCTTTATAAGTTTTTCTACGAGTATATTTTAGTTTTCTAGATAAATTGCTCTAAGTCCCTTTGTTATTAGTTGCACTTGTTCTTACTTCTCTGTAAGCATTAGGATGGTAGCATAAAGCATTTAGAATTACCAAATTTAGTGATAAAAAAATTAGCTTACTTGTGCATACAGCCCTCCCAGCTTGTGACTTGAGTCATTTCGCTACATTTTGTTTTTAACAGAAGTGGGGGAAAAAATAAAAAAACTCACTGGATAGCCAAAGAAGGTAAATGAAGCTAAATGATTGCGATGGAATCTAGTTAATTAGTTAGTTGCTTTCGTCTAGAGTCTCCTAGAAGTCTTGTACTGCTTGGAATCTAAATGATTGTGGAATCGAATGTGATCCAGTGTTGTGCATTAATCTAGATATATAATCATCTATATACCAGTAATTACAGGGCTGTTTAATCTGATTTTTGAGTATTTATGCTTAATCAAAATTTCTTTTCTTTTCTTTCAGATTGAACTTAAGACTGCACCAGCTGATTTCCGATTTCCTACAACAAATCAAACAAGACACTGTTTCACAAGATACATAGAGTTCCACAGGTATAATTTTTTGCACGTTATGGCAGGATGCATCTGAATTTACAGGTTTTTCAAATTAATCTGTTATAACAGCTTGACATTCTAATTGCAGGTGCATATCAGCAAAGGGGGAAGAGTCTAATGAATGTGAACGGTTTGCAAAATATTATCGTGCTCTTTGCCCTGGCGAATGGGTAAGTCAGTGTTAAAATTGTTCATTGTCACCCACAATCTTGAAAATGCCACAAGTGGTCCCCTTTCAGTCCTCTTTGGCACATGTTTTTTTCCCCATCAATTTATGTTCAACTTATGGCTTCTTATTTTGTGTAAAGGGAGTGTGTGCAAGGATATAATCCGTCTCCTTTTACAATTATTATAGTTAGTTACTAATATGAAACCCAGGCATATAGAACGGATGGATTATTTGTGGAGATCATGTCCAAAACAGTACGGAGTAAATAATACCCAAACATAGGGAATATTAACTTGGAGCTTTGCAAGCGTAGTTACTTATGTGACGGGAATCCAGCTATGGTTTTAAATTAGTTACCAGTACCTCCATCCCTTTATTATTATCCCCATCTCACTTGGTTGTCAAACATTATCAAGTGTGACCATTGATTTTCCTCATATGTATCGAGATATGACCGGTTCTATTTATCCAAACATATAAATTTGTAAAGTCGTTTAAACATATCGTATCAAGTGTATGTTGTTATAAAGAATCGGTCAAAGTCGAATTTGTATGACCACCTAAATCGAGTTAGTACAATAAATGAGATGGAGAGAGTATTATGCGGCCTTTGCGTCATGAAATCAGTTACTGCTGCCAATGATAAACTCGTGTACTCACGTTGATAGGGTGTTATATCACTGTTAATCAGCGGAATTCTCCCACATTATAATTATTGAGTTTTATTCCTTACTCGAAATTATGGCAGGTTGATCGCTGGAATGAGCAGCGGGAGAATGGTACTTTTCCCGGACCTCTGTAATCGGTGAATGCATGACATGGCCGCCAAGCTCCTGTTATGTGGAAGTTTGAGTTCGTCCTTTGATTTTCTTACCTAAGCCAAACTGGCTATTTCATGGTTACATTGCAGATTAATAAAACATGATCTGAACCTCGCTATTATTTCTCATCATTATTGTGCACAGAATGTGTGTGATTTGCATACTTGATTGATCTTAAGTTTGCCCTCCCTCACTTTGAAATAGTCCGATTATATGGGCATTCAGATTTTCTCTCATTGTTGTTTTGGGGGGTTGACGATTACAGTTGCAATTTGGTATAACAGTGGCCGTGATTTGGTTTGATCATAATCCACAGCTGTAGGGAAAGAGACCGACAATTCTTACATTCATCATAAATTATTTTTAAAGACGGACATCTCTGTTTCAAACATAAAACGGTCAAATTAGATGATAAGATAAAAGCTGAATGTCTAATGATTAGCAAAAAACTTGTTATGACTCGTGCATCTATTTATTCGCTGACTCGTGCATCTAGTTATGACTTATGACTTATGACTTAGATCCATTGAATCCAAATATTTTTTTGAAGATAAGATCCATATTTTAACACCTAGCTAACGGGTTTGAATACATAACCAGATACATTGGAATTGCACGCTAATTGATCCAGATAAATTATTATAATAAAGCGGGTGAGACACGGAATGAGACACAAAAGTGAGACAAATGATCAATATTGGTGTGGAATGATTTACATAAGACTTATTAGTGATGGCAAATTCTCATTGGCTCATTGGAGACGACTATTTCCGTCTGAAGTCTTCAGACGAGCTATATGTGACCATAATGGTTAGATGTGTTAACGTTCACATTTTTAGGAACGATATACAGAAGACTTATTAGTGAAGATAAATTCTCATTTCAGACGGTCATTTCCGTCTAAAGCCTTCAGACGGACCATATGTAACCATTTTATGGTCAGATGAAAATGGTCACATTTACATCTGACCATAAAATAGTACTCACATATAACCCCTTTGAAAGCTTCAATTGAAAATTACCGTCTGAAATGAAACCAACTGGTCAGTGATTTAACGAGATGATAAAAGCGTGTTGTTTTAGCATGTCGAGATATTTGCGTTGGTTGGAAAATGATTGTAGTGAAAATGTCCAATTGCTAGTAAATGGGCATAAAGGTTCATGAATCATGACCATTCTTCTTACGTTACAAATCCTATACCTTAAAAGAGGCTGCATGATTTGCGTAATTTGTGCCTGTACCATTTTACCCCTGCTCAATATAGTATACTACTTGTATGCCCATGTTGCGTGTGGTTAACCACATTTTGCCACCTGTTGATCCTATTTGCTACATCATCTCTTCTATTCTTATCTAACTAACTCCATAACTCTACAACCATCTCTTCAATTCTTATCTATAACGCCGTCTATTCTTTCGCCGTCCTTACTCCGGCAGTCCTATGTCCTCACTCAAATGCTCAATTCCAATTAGGTTTGTGCCTTCTTCTCTAATATTCATTTATTTTGAGTGTTTGTTACTGAGAGATGGACCACGCATCTTCTTATACAAATATATCATACTCCCTCCAATCAAATCCAAACTACCCACTTACTTTTTAGAGGTCAAACTTTCAAATCTTTGACCGTTTATTGATCGAAATATAAACAACTTTGAAAGACGGAAGTAATATATTTGGTTTTTTCGCGAAAGTAATTTTATATATAAAGGAAGAAAAACGCGGTCAAAGTCTTGCCTCGAAGACCCCTAAAGCAAATGGGTAGTTTGGATTGGATTGGATGGAGTATATTATATTATATTTATTATATTTTATGATATAAGTGTGCTATGGGTTTAACAACAAAGTTAACAATTTCAATTAAAGACAATCTTTTTCGGATTTGTCCGTTAGCTTAGAATAGGACGGAATACATCGCACAACAATTATCCAATGAAAGCAACCGAGTGTTTAGTTTAACTATATGACACCAGTCTTAACTCTTAATGTTGGTATCCGATGTCTCAAGTTAAAGTTCTTGAGAAGGTCTCCTAATCTCATTATTTCTATGTGCCTTCATCTCATTTTTTATTATTTGGCTTATATTTTCTACTTTGATGCCAATTTTGTATACTCTTTTGTTAAATTCGTAATGAACGAATCCTAGATCAAAGGTCATTGTGAAATTACACCTTATTTATGTTAAATTACATTTACTAAACTCTGATATCAGGTTGGTGGCATACCTGTTACGTAAGCCTTTCTTCGGCTAGCTGAGTTGCGGTTGCTGAAAGAGAATTACAAGTTTTTGTTGAACAGTTTATTAGTGTATATGTATGTTGTAGTTCTAATACGCAGACCTAAAATTAATAGTATCCTTTAGCAAAGTATATACTTCCTCCCTTCAACTCCACTCTACCACTTTTATTTTTGCACACTATTCATGAGTCGGCATATAATTGGAATTTTCTCTCAATATATAAGTGAAAATATATTCATGTGTGATCTTGTTTGATTCGTCTTTACGAGTAAATTATTAATATCCAACTTTTATAATTTTTGCAAACACGTAGCTAACGATATTTACCGCGTAAAACACGTCTCGGCAAACGTGAAAAAATAATTTGGTAGAGTGGAGTTGAATGGAGTAAGTATAATGCTAACTCACCTGACTGAATATCATTAGCTCCCGTTTTTCAAGCATAATCTACCTTGTCATTATGTTTTAGCTTACACTTTGACTGTTGTGTTAGTTGTCCTTGTTACTGTTAAGTTTAAACATGTCGACCCCAACAGAAACAAAAGTCCCTGCTCCGAGGAAATGGAAATATAGAAAATGGTATGCATATTTATCTAAAAAGAGATATATGGAATTACGGGGAAAACAAAGTGATTCTTACTACATGACAAAACAACTGAACTTACCTTGACTAATACGAAGTAAATTATTACCAATATCACCATTTCAATTTGCTCTGAGTTCATTTCATGTTTTATATTACTAATAATATTTTGGCAAACTAACAACTGAAATTGTACTCCTTTCCAAACAGGAACAATTAGGTGGTGAATATTGGAAGGTGGGTTTTCCCAATTTTTTAAGCTTCTTTTGGTGGTATGGGTCTTTTTGTTTTCTTCTCATTTCCAATTTTCTTTCTTCACTCAAGTTCATATATTATAGTGGTATATCAAAGAACCAGTTGTACATAGTGGTGTATAATGAGATATAGATAACCATTCGCAAAGCTTGCTAAACCATCCTCAAAGTCTTCCCATTGCAGAACATTCGACAAGTCACAAATTTTTTGGTTAGCCATCATCGCTAAGAGCGCCTTCCCTTAGGTAAGAGCACACGTTATTGGCTTACCATCATCTCAGCGCCAAGAATAGGCAGGGCCGCATGGGTACACGTATTTTCTGCCACACATCTCAAGCGTCCACAGTTTATTGGTTTACCGTCATCTCAGCTCCAAGATTAGGCAGCGGTACAAGTTTTTGGTTACACACATCTCGGGAGTGCACATATTAAGGGTCAGGCTGTACTAATGTCGTCGGAATACTTTTCTCCACACAAAAATTTTTGTAAGGACATGTGGAGAACTGGAGATAGCGTGTATGTATATATGTGACACCTTTGTAGTCTACAGAGTATATATATTATCAGTGTTTTATCAAAGACAGCTGTTTCAGAGAACTTAGACGGTGCAGCCCGAGCATCGCCGGGCCCAAAAACTAGTTTATATAAATAAAAATTGGTCACATAATATCCCTAAGGCACCTCAATATAGACTAACAGTTGATATGAACAAGAGTCAGTTTTTTTTTCTTTTAGTAAAAATTGAAAGTTTCAAAAATTGAACATCTACCTTAAGCAATTCAAGTTTGTAAGGTTTTCAATTGATAAACAAAGAACTAATACATCCCCTACAAGAGTGACTTTATAATTAAATATAGATCCCTATCTTCACTATTCAATTACTTGTAGAAAGTTGCTAACTTACTTGTGTTACTTCAAAGATCAATTAGCTCGATGATATAGTCATACAACTAATTTAATAATAAAACAAGTATATGACTCATTTTTTAAAACTAAGTTTATAATTAGAAGAGGCAGTCATAGCTACTTGGTCTTGTGAAGACGTCAATTAATCTTTAGGGGTATTTTAATACTGGTCGAATTCAAGAATCGAGGTTGTAATTATTATCGCGACTTTAGCTACAATAAGCAACATATATTGGGAAATATCATTTACAAAAATTTATGTAATCGAGTTCTTTTTTTTCTTTAATAGCCTTTAATAATCAGCTCGTATTACTAAAGACGGGCACTATTCGTCACAAGCCGAATGCAGATAGTGCCCTTTCACAATATGTAAGTGGGAGGGCAAGTGGAGGGATCTGTTTGCCCCCCACTTAAACACACCCCTCGCGCCCCACCTGCATATTGTGAGAGCGGTACCATCCGTTTTCAGCTTGTGACAATTTGTGTTTAACAATTGACCATGTGGATATATAATATGAAGTACTAGTTGTTTAGAAGACGACTAAGGTGAATATCTAACAATTTTGAAACTGTTACAATAAAAGAAAAAAAGCCGTCACATGTTTCCTCAAATTGCACGAGCATGTGAAATCTTAGTAAGTTTGATAAACGTTACGGAGTAGCTTAAAGTCGATCTCATATTTAATTGTGATGTTGATGTTGATTTATATCCTTGAGAAAAGAAAATGTTCTTTTGTTAAAATGCCCGAAATTAAATTCTTTTCCCTTTTTAATATTACAAGAAGAAGAAAAAATGTCACTTCCTCCATCACAATTACATTGGAAAAGTTATTAGAATTACATTGGACGTAAGAAAAGTTATTTGTGACAATGATTGAGTGATTTGCATGGAATTCTAATAACTTTACATTGGAATTCTAATTACATTGGAATTCTAATAACTTTTCCAATGTAATTAGAATGGCAATGATTGAGTGATTTGCATTGGAAATATTTAAATCACAAATTCTTATTTGTGACGGACCGCTTGCGACGGGTTAAATCCTCCTCACAAAGAGTAAGTGAGGGGAGCAAGTTGGGTGCAAATAGAGCCCCTCACTTGCCTTGTCACTTGCTCTTTGTTAGGGGGATTTGACCCGTCGCAAGTTTGCGACGGATCGCCCCGTCACAAGCAAGACTTATTGTATTTAAATTAGAAAGTAGACAATTATTTTGGAATAAATTTTGGGGAAAAATAGAACAATAAAATTGGAATGGAAGAACTAGAGAATATTATGTTTGTTCACATTAACTATTACCCATATTTTGTACTCTATGACTTATTGTCAAAATAAAGTTCCCTTACCAAATGCGAGTAGCTTTGATACTTCAAAATTCACCAAGGCTCACTTATATTGGCATTACCAACTCGCGGCATTTTGACTCCACTCTCTTGGCAATTACCAAAAAACTAACCAATTGAATGAATAATTCTTGTGTTTTTTTTTTTCCGAGAATCGTACTTTTTTAAAAGTTTAACCTAAATTTTTGTAATCGTTTGTAGGGATGAAGTTAGGACAAAATAAGGACTAGGGTCGATTTCAAGTTTATCGATGATACTCATTCATCAAGAGTGTTTATTCACGATAAAAGAGTGTTTAATAGTCCATCAAAAAATATAAGAAGCAATTACAAAAGCATTTTTTAAACAAAATGTGAATGTCTTAACAACTATGTCACATTCGCTCCTCTGACTACTTCCATACTTATAATTTACTTGTTCTTTAAAGTTAGCCCCAGCCAAGGCCCCTACGGCGGCCTAGGTGTAGCTTCGTCCCTGATCGTTAGATGATTTGTCTTTGGGGGTTAGAAGGACACAAAAAATTTCCCAAATGGACTATATTTTTTGTTACACATTGATAGTAAAGTGGTGCATTTGGTTATGAACGGAGGGGTTATAAAAAGAATCTCGCTATACATATGAAGCAATGTCATCTGGAATTTTCAGTTTCTGCAACCAGCTCTATGATTCTTATCTATGATTCAATAATTTTTCCTATGTCTAGGATTCCACTCATTCCACGGTAGTAGTAATAGGTGCCTTTTGGCATACGTGAACATAGAAATAATATTTTGAGATAGCGAATTTTATCATTTTGTTTTATATTTTTATTAAGGTCAATATTTAAGAAATTTAGGATGACAAAGATCAATAATTTTAACCATTTTTAGAAAATTCGGAGTAACTTGTGCTATTCTTTGCTACTAGGTAGGCTCCCCCTTCCTTTTGTATCAACAACATTAAACAATCCTCGAGTCATTGAAAGCCTTACACAGTTACACTCCAAGATGATCTTATCTGGATAGTAGCCCACCTCACCAAAATATATATACAAATTCTTATTTAAGATGGGGGTATTCGTCTTAAGCTTAAGACGGATACCATATTCTCTCACAAAATACCCATCAAGGGTAAGTGGAGAAGCACATGTAAGGGTGCCCACCTTGTCCCCTCTACCCATTTTCTCTCACAAAATACCCGTCGCAAGATCCGACCCGTCTTAAGCAAGACTTACTGATATATATAATCTAAACTACAATTAGATTTTATTTATTAATTCAGAAAATTACTAATAAGTGAAAGCCACCCTGGAGTGATAGCAAGTATCAACGACTCAACGTGCATTGTCGTCTTAACAATTTTTCGTGCTAAATGACACACAAGCTAGGTAGCACCAAAACGGACACGGACACGGACACGGACACGGACACGACACGGACACGTGATACGGCATATCGTGAAATTTAGGACACGGGACACGGCATTTAAATTTAATAAAATATATATTTTATAGTTATAAATAACATACAATTTTTTTTTTGTATTAATATTTGATATTAAATGTAAATAATTGAGTGTAAAACTTGACTTTAAATATAATTTACTCTCATTTTCCACCCAAACTCATCTTGTAATCAGTTTTCCCACCCAAACTCATCTTCTAATCAACCTCCACTAGTCTTTCAATCTCAGATTCCTTATTTATAGGTGTCTGTGTGTCCGTGTGTCCGACACGGTGTCCGACACGGGACGACTGATTAGGAGAAGTGTCCGTGCTACCTAGCACACAAGTGCCAAAGACACTCCATTGATAGTAGTGTGTTTAAGTCAAGTGAGATTTTAGCCGGATAAATAAAAAGGGCTTGATTTTATTTTGGAGCAAAGTTAAGGGGACTGTTTATTACAAAGTAAATTTAAGGGGTTCATATTGATGCAAAGTTGAGGGAGTCGTTTACCACTTCTGCGGTTTTTCTTTTGTAATAAAGTGTATTTCTTATATTATATTTCTGAAGTTAATTCTTAAATTTTCTATGGACTTCATGTCGATAAATCTTTAAACATAGTTTGGAAAAGATAAAAAACAAAGAAAACCCTCGCTTATGTAAGTTTTGTCTCTCTTAAAACGAATTATTTTCATCTTAAACAATAAAACGGAATTTTAAGACTATTTTACAGTCACATAGACCTAGACCTGGCAAATGGGTCAAACGGGTCGGGTTTGGGTCGGGTCAATATGGGTCGGGTCATCTCGGGTTTGCTCAATCTTTCGGGTCGGGTCGGGTCGGGTCGGGTCGCTTTCGGGTTTGGGTCAGTTTCGGGTTTGGGTCACTTCGGGTATGGGTCATTTTGGGTCTGGTTATTTTAGATACATATCCGATTTATTTAGGCTATTTTCAAGTCAAAATGATCAAGTTAGTTTTCGAGTTAAGCTCGTGTCGAGGCAAACTAGCACGGGCCGACTTAGACTAAGCCGAGCTTGAGCTGCACGTGGGCCGTCTCGTCTCATTGTCACCCCTAATCACAATAAATTGGGTCATTTAGGGCCATTTCAAATCGGGTCGTGTGTAGGTCGGTGGTTTCGGGTCGGGTTATTTTGGGTCGGGTCTCTTTCGGGTCAGTCAAGGTTCGGGTCGGATTTGGGTCGGGTCGGGTCAATTCGGGTTTCGGGTCATCCTCGGGTCAGGCAATTCCAGGTCGCTTTCGGGTCTCGGGTCAGCTTTATCGGGTCGGGTTATTCGGGTCGGGTCAGTTCTGCCAGGTCTAATCACATATGATAACTTTTAGAAAAAATACTAACATAAACTATAATACTAAAAGAACTATTGTGATCACATTTCTTAAACTAATCACAAAACCAGTCTTAAGAATTTGCGCATTTAGATACTAGTTGTCCCATGACCTCAACGTCAAAAGTCATAACTCTAATTACTTGGCTTAGCATTACTTGTACATAGAATATAAGAATGTCGTCTTGCCTTGTGGATTGACATGAATGTGATTAACAAGCACTCGCTTAGTCCGATTATTTGTACTTCGTATACTTTTATTTGGCGCCTGGTAAACATCGACGACAATTTAGGAAACATCGACGACGTTTTAGGAAACATCGACGACGTTTTTCATAAAAAAGACGATAATGCCCTTAATGACTTATACTCTCTATCTCTCTTATCTCTCTCTTCTCTAATTCTCCTAAAATCAAAACAACTAAATTGAACCAAAAAAATTAAAATCTAACAAAAACAACAATTTGACTAAATCGAAGAACAACAATATTCCTAAATCGATTATCATGGCGGACGAACAATCTTCGGTATGTTCACATATTAATCAAATTTTACGTTTGTTAATTTTATTTTCCCGGAATCCGTTAATTGTTTGTTTATACTTATCTAACTTAATTGATTTACGTAACGTCTTAGTTAGTTAAAATTCAATTGCGGTTTTTCAAAAATAATTATGAAAAAATACCATGGTCAGATGAAGAACTGGATGTCATGGACCATGGCCAGACATCCATTTCACACGTCTGACCATGGTGGGACGTGTGAAATGGAGGTCTGACCATGACCAGACATCCATTTCACACGTCCCACCATGGTCAGACGTGTGAAATGGATGTCTGGCCATGGTCAGACCTCCATTTCACACGTCTGACCATGGTGGGACGTGTGAAATGGATGTCTGGCCATGGTCAGACCTCCAGTTCACACGTCCCACCATGGTCAGACGTGTGAAATGGAGGTTTGGCCATGGTTCATGACATCCAGTTCTTCATCTGACCATGGTGAGATGATATCGTTTTTTTATATTCATGATTAATAACATTTTACGTATGTAGATCATGTTTTACTAATATATATTAATTATTTAATGTCTAATTAGCGTCGTATTTGCATTGAACAGGACTCGTTTGAGGAATTTGGGAATAATAACACCGATTACAATCCGTTTTTTGAAACGACGTTAGGTTTTGTTACCCGCGATGATGCCTTTAATTGGGCGAGTAGGATTGCAATGGATCATGGTTTTGCTTTGGTTAAAGCAAATAATGGGGCAAAAAACAGAAGAAAAGACGGGTTGTTGGCATCTTACTTTCGATGTTCAAGGTATGGTAGACCTCCTCCAATTGATGATCCTGAGAAGCGTCGTGGGTCGAATAAGTGTGGATGCACTTTCCGTATCCGAGCCGTGCAGAACTACCCTCGGCAAGGTGACGATAGCGGTGCAGTTTGGAACATAATCACCGCCGAGGGTAAAGGGTTTCACAATCACGAGGAAGTGGTTTACAAGGATGGTGATCGTCATTTTGCGGCTTTGGATGACGAGGAGAAAGCGTATGTGAGGCAACAGGTTAAGGCCGGTGTGCTTCCAAAAGACATCAAGAACGCTCTTCACCAAAAAACGCCGGCTAAACCTCAACCGTCAAATAATCAAATATATAACGAGACGAAGAAACTGAGGCGGAATTTAGGGGTGGAAGGAACACGGCTCAACAAATGTTTGCTCTTGCGGTAGAAGCACATTATTTGATGTGGCATTTGAGTGATCCGGAGACACGACAGATCTCTCATATATTCATGGCACATCCCGTAGCCGTGCAGCTTTTCCGAGCCTATCATTATGTTGTGCTCATTGATTCTACTTACAAGACAAACACCTATAAGAATCCACTGGTTGAGATTGTCGGTGTTACCCCGACCGGGAATTCGTTCCTAATTGGTTGTGCACTTGTTTCTACGGAGTCCGAGGATTCCTACACGTGGATTTTGAGGCGGTTGTCGGACATTCTTGCACCTGTCTTTGTTTCCCCTACCGTCTTCGTCATCGACCGGGAGTTGGGTTTGATCGCCGCTCTTAGGGAGGTGTTTCCCGGTTCTAGTCATTTCTTGTGTCGGTGGCACGTGAACCGCGCCATCAATGCCTAAACCCTGAACATCTACAAGACCGAGTGGTATAGAGATCTTGTCTACTATAATCCAGAAGCGGGTTGGGTACGGGTTATTGATGCATTAACCGTGGAAGAGTATGAAAAAGCATTGGAGTCTTTTCGTGTAAAGTGGGGTCCCTTAGGGAGATATGTTTTGAGCACTTGGGCGATGCACAAGGAGAAGTTTGTGCGATGTTATACAAACGATGTACTACATTTCGGTAACACGTCTACTTCCCGTGTCGAGTCGGCTCATTCTCTACTTAAGTCATGGCTGAAAAGTGCAAATTTGACACTTGATAGTATGTGGTCGAAGATGAATGACATGCTTGATAGTCAACACTCGGAGATTAGAAAGTCACTTGAGGATTCAAGGAGTCGGCCTCGTGTCAACACTCGGAGATTACAAAATTTTAGGGTTTTCATGTTGTGGCCAATACAACAATAATATAAATAAAAGTAAATAAATCAACAAACCAATAAAAACAAATAACTAATTAAATAAAAGATAAGTCAATACTACATAAAAACCGAATAAAACAAATACAATGCATAAATATCCGGTACTAGTTACCCTGATCATGGGTATCGTAGTACATGCTCATCTGACTAAACAAAATATCCAACTGCTGCTGCTGCATCTCCGGAGTAGGTAAACGATAGACTTCTGAGAACTGCCTACTAAGTGCAACGGCTACCTCTGGCTCAGCGTGGAAAGGTGGACGCATAAAATCAAGACGATCCGAAGGTGGAAAATAGAATCGGTGAGAAATATCATCGTACCATCTCTCATAGTCTCGAGATACCTCGAAAGGCATCGTAGCTCGTCGAGACCGACTCTTGAAGTTCACCAAGGAAGTCTCGTGGCCCCACATCGTATCGGGCTTCCGACCAAACTCCACATTATAACCGTTCTTCGCTGGACGGTACTCGGTACATGGGATAGGCATAGGCATCGGGATAGTCTGAATGTACCCAAACTGGCGCATACAACGATCAGGCTGGTACGACTCAACAATGGACTGATATCGAATATAGCCGGAATAGCGAGAATATCTCGCAGAACTCGGCATACGCGTCCAATAAGGCGTCCATCTAACCTGCTCCCTGGTAAACCCGTCCAACCTAACACGCCACATCTGAAAATGGTCAATGTCGCCCTTAAACCGAGGAACGTGCCTCCAAGCATCCACCCGTGGCCTGCCCTCCAAATAATCTCCCCCGTGTGGCCGACACTGGGGGAAGTACTCGTAAATCCATGCCTGCAATAAGGGCAGACACCCACTAACACCGCGAGCCTCCCGTCGCGATGCCATGCCTAGCTGCCGGTACAGATATGCCAAACAAGCGGCACCCCAAGCATACTCTCCAACCTGCTCCAGATCATCAAGTAAGGGTAACAACTGTGCTGACACCCTATCACCAGACTTGTCCACAAACAAAGTCTGTCCCAACAACAATATCAAATAAGCACGTAGGGAGTCCTGCTCAGTCCCTTCCTTGATATGAGCCCTCAAAGCTGACACCAACAAGCCACCACCCTTATATAACGGTGGTGCCACCTCTCCGGGAGGTTTGCCAAAAAAACCTGCCACGGCCCTCTTCAACCCCGCCTCCTCCCTCGAAGAACCGGCAACGGAGGTACCTCGAACAAACACCCTCGTACCAGTAGGCCGGATCCCAAGAATCTCCTCCACATCGTGAAGCGTAATAGTGATCTCCCCGAAAGGCATATGAAAAGTGTTGGTATCCGGCTGCCACCTCTCTATGAAAGCGCTAAGAAGGTTCTCATCCAAAGATGTCGTGCAACACATCGTCAACCCAGTCAACCCAGTCAGCTGAAACCTCCTAACAACATCAGCCGGCACCTCCATGCTCCCTAACCCATCCACATAACTCAGCCTCTCGTAACACTTAATAAAGGACCTAGCCTCCTCGGTCTCAGTCCAACTACTATATGCCACATGCCCCCCAAAACTGCGTAACACCGATATGTTACGGGGCCCACCAGAAACTGGGTCTCTAAGGAGCCAATCACTATCGCTGCGCGGCTTCTTCCGCGGCTCCCTCTGCGAACCATCATCCAACCTAGAATAGCGACCAAAGGAGTCCCGAGCTAACCTCTGAGACAACGGTACCTCCAATCTCGATAAAGGTACGGACCGCTGAACAATATCCTCCTCGCCCTCAGACTCGGTGTCCACCAAACCCTCGTCAACAATATCATCTTCCGCTTCCTCGTGACCATGAACAATCTGAGGAACACTACCTCCTACCTCCTCCGACCTCTCCATGTCAGAAATACCGCTACTAACGGGATTAGATCTACTACACCGAAAAACAATACGACGCTTTGAAGCCGTGACTCTACGGTTCACCGTACGATCTTCGGGAACCATAACGTTCTTTCCTCGATCACCCATCTGCATTTACACAATTAAAACATTCAAATAAGCGTTAATAATATTCCAAAAACATATTAGCATCGAAAAAATTAAATTAATCAACTTAATTAACAAATTAAAAAAAATTTTTTGGGTTAACCATGGACGAACTTTTAATAAAAAAATTCAAACCATGGTAGGATTTAAATTCTGGAAATCCCACCATGGCTAGACAACTAGATCACACGTCCCACCACGGTGGGACGTGTGATCTGGTTGTCCAGCCATGGTGTATTTCCAGAAATTTAATCCCACCATGGTAGGACAACCAAACCACACGTCCCACCATGGTGGAACTTGGGGGAAAATTTTTTTCCCCCATGGTTGGACGTGTGATTTGGTTGTCCAACCATGGGGAAAATTTTTTTTTACTCCAAATTTCATCATATCGGGATGAAAAATCGAAAATAAAACCGATTAATTCTATCTTTATACCTATTTCTCATACAAATTACTAACAACAAATTACAAACAACAAATTACTAACAACAAATTACTAACAACAAATTACTAACAAATTGATTTTACAACAAATCTAACAAGAACAAAAATAAACATATTATGAAATAATTAAAAACTAAGACAAAACAAATTACAACAACTAATTACAAACAACAACCTAATAACTACAAGTTTAATTAATACAAAAACTAACAACAAACAAATTTAAACAAAGTAAACACAAATACAAGAACAATATAAGTAGATCTACAAAAAAAAAAAAAAAAGAGAAGAAATACATACCGGTGCAGGTGGCGGGACGGCGGTCGTGCGGCGGGAAGACGGCAAGGGGGGACGGCAGGGGGCGGGACGACGGCAGTGGTGGCGGTGGGGGAGGTGGGAGAGGATGAGTGTTTTAGTGGGTTTTGAATGAATTTGGGAGAGAATGTGTTTAGAGAGAGAAAGGAAAAGGGCAAGTATCGTCTTTTTTATGAAAAACGTCGTCGATGTTTACTAAAACGTCGTCGATGTTTTACAATCCGGTTTTATTTTTGGTACAATGGTCACGGGAAGAGAAGATGATCATTTATGATTATTGTTGTTAAATGACAACTGAATAATTATGAAAGTAAAAAATCAAATTACTTGTGTCTGTATCAAGAATAATTATGAAAGGAACAACCAAAATGAAGCACTGTATCAAGAAAAATTCTTGTGTCTTTATAATATGCTGTTTTAGTCCTCCTTTTATAAGTGTGAGAAGGACCGTCCTTCCGAAAGATACAAGAATTTTTCCAATATCAATGGTGGTTTGATATATTTTTATTTATTGGCACGGCACGGTGTTGATTGGTATTTGCGTGGTTGCATGCTACATTACTTCTCCTTGAGATAATAAAGCAAAGTCAAATTTAGAATTATGACAATTCGTATTCACGGGTGTACTAGTTAAATAATTTGAGGTGTGCGGTCTTACGCATAAACTCAAGAATTATTAATTATTATCCATAAAAATCAGTAGTCTTTCCTAACAAAAAGACAAATTTTGAGTAAATGTTTATTTCAGATGGTCCATTCCGTTTTAAAGTTCAATACGGATTATATTTCGCTATTGTTACTAATAAATGTGACCATTTTAAGGTTATAGCTAAAGTTACAACTAAAAATTTGTCTTTATTTCCAATATGAGACAGTACTTAACCCGTCTTTAGTAAGACATACTGAAGAGTTTATCACCCTAAGGTTAAAAAGTGCTCATATTTGACATAAAATGATCGATCGTAGATTCGTAGAGAGGGGCACACAATAACTAATATGAAAAATTCTTATGTTCTTCCAAAAATCCATTAATGTGTCCTCCCTAACCAGTAAGAAACTTTCATTTCTAATATTTGTCTTTAATATAAAGGTAAATATAAGGTTAATATTAGAAATGAAAGCTTCATATTAGTTATGGAAGACACATCAGTTATCCTCCGGAAGGACTTAAGAATTTTCTAACTACTATAATCTCTCCTATTTCACAAATTTTCATTTAAGACCGGTCGACCTGTCTTCAAACGAGACTCGCTACTCCTCTCCCCGTTGTCCAATTCTCACAAATCACCTTTTCCCCAAATAAAAACAAGGTAGATATTCCTATATTAACAACCCCAAATCCAAACAACCAAAAGTCCAAAACCAACCTCAACAAATAACAGACTTTCTTTCAAGTTTCAAGTACAAGTTCATAACATTCCCTCCCAAAGTTCCCACCTTTAAACCAAACAAAACAATGGGTTGCTCAAACTACTTAGTAGGAATACTAAACTTCATAACATTTCTTCTCTCAATTCCAATCCTAGGTGCAGGAATATGGCTCGCACGTCACGCTTCAACCGACTGCGAACACTATCTTGAAAAACCCGTTATTGTACTTGCTGTATTCTTACTAGTCGTCTCATTAGCCGGGATTATTGGCGCCTGTTGTCGCGTTAATTGGCTATTATGGTTTTACCTGTTTGTTATGTTCATACTCATACTTGTTCTCACAATTTTCACTATTTTTGCATTTGTTGTTACTAATAAAGGTGCTGGAGAAGTTCTTAGTCATAAAGGTTATAAGGATTATAAACTTGGGGATTATTCTAATTGGTTGCAAAAAAGAGTTGATAATAATAAGAACTGGAATCGAATTAGGAGTTGTTTGATTGATGGTAAGGTTTGTCAAACTCTTGTTGATGAAAAAAATACTCCTGCTGATCAATTTTTTGCCAAGAATTTGAGCCCTATTCAGGTATTTTTTCCATTCTTTTTATGGATTATTCTTTCTTTCTATTGTAATTCTTGATTTTATGATTATGTTTCTTAATTTTCTTTAAAATAAAATTCGAAAAGTTTATTATAAAACTCGGAAAGGACACACACAGATGTACGGTCTCTCTCTGATGTATAATCTATGAACTGTTGTTTTATAGGAGGTTTTGGGTCAATTTTCTGTTTTAAGAAATGGGTTATGCTTGGATTCTTTCTTTATGTTGTAATTATTGATTTTATGATTGTGATTTTCTTAATTTTGGTGTATTTGATTCCATTTATGTGTTTTTTTTTGTCTATTTTCTTGTTGTAAGCAATGGGTTTTGCTTGGATTCTTTGTTTCTATTGACTATTGTAATTCTTGATTTTATGATACTGATTTTCTGAATTTTGTGTATAAGTTCATGTTTTTTTAACTGGGAATTTTTTGCAGTTCTTAGATAATTATACTGTTTGTGTGATTGTTAACTTGGTATAAAATTTTATGAAACTATGAATATATTTTGAATGGGTGTGTTTTTCTTAGTTGATGAATTATTCAACTTGAATATTCCGAGACTGACCGAATTTGGGGTTATTATGGAAATTAAACTCCGCTTCAAGGGATATGAAGACGGTCACAAACAAGACGGATTGAAAAGAGTTTTATCAAGTCCGGATTTCACATATTTGCAACTAATGATTATTGCTTGTTTATCAGTAACATTGTTTGATGCAAAATGTGATAATTATGACGACTATGAAGATTTACATGTAGTTTTCAGTCTTTTCACAACTTGAGGATGTCTTTTTGAGTCGTGTGGAACTCTTTTTAAGTAAAAAAGTAGATGATGTCCTTTTTCTTGTTAAAAGCCAAGAACCTTTATCAAAATCCATGTTGATTTCATTCTTGTTTACCAACTCTCTAAAGGTAGATTTACTTGAAGTGTCCAACTTTTTAACTTTCTTTGCTGTCTTTTGTCTTTCATCAAAAGGACTAATCCCTTGGCTTTGTTAAATGCCTTTATTTAGTCTTAAGTTTGTTGAATTGGATTTTCTCCCTTTTCTAAATTATGAATTGTTAAATGTGAGCCTGTAGGCACGTAAATTTTGTATAAGTGCCACGTCGGAGGTCAAAAGTCAAAATGTTGACCCGTCAAAGGAAAATAAACTAATATAATTGATTTGGACGAAATTATATTAAATTAGTCCATTTTAGTTATTTTAAATCCGGCTCGCTTATTTAAGTGACAAAACTCGTCAAATGGGTCAAATTCACTAAGACGGGTCAATCTCGCCTAGATGGGTCAAATATGCTCACATGGGCCGAAAAGACTACCAAGTCCATTAAGTGGAGAAGCCAAGCCTCTCATTTCTTATAAATACCCCCCTTAGCTCTCATTTTGAGACTAATCACAAAGAATCACAAGGAATGAGAAAAAAAGAACCACCCCACAAACACAAAAACTACACTAGAGAAACAAAACCTCTCTAGAACAAAAACCTCTCTACAAAAAACCTCTTCCAAGAGAAATATTTAGAGAAAGACTACTCTACAATCTGACGTCAAGCATCCATTGCAAGTCATTTGAAGAGGAGAAATCAAATCAAAGGAAGGAGAACGAAGTCTTCAAATCAAGACCCTCCTTTAATCCGTCTATTCATCCAAATCGCGGAAATCGAATCAGTAGAATAACTAGTAGTTTGTACCCGAAATCATTTAAATTAATAAAAATTTACTTTGTTGCATTATTTTGTGTTTTCTCTACTTGTTTGCAGAACTACACGAATTTATTGTTACAAATTTGGCACGCCCGGTGGGACATCTCTACTACTCATCTCTTTTTCCGCATAATCAAGTTTCAAATCATTCTTTCCGATGGCCTCCAAGAAGATCTCCACCATGTCGAAGAGGATGACATCCAAATCTGATGACGAAAGTTCAACTCGCCTTGGTGCATCTTTTGATGAACAAAGAATCGGTGTTTCCACAAGGAGTAGGACCAGATCTACCCTCATTCGCAATGCCGCGGCGAGACTCCGTTCTGCGTCTGTGCCTACGAGACCTCGCAATAGTCGCAAATCTAGCACTTCCGTCGCTACTCTCAAGAAATCATATGGTGCCGGCGACTCTAGGCCATATCGATATCCAATGTTCGGTTCCTTTTCCCACGTCCAAGTCGACGAGCCTAAGTTCTCCTCATCAACATCATCTCGGGAGAAGGCGCACGACTCTTTGGAGAAAAAGAATGTTCACGCTAGTCCGTTGCTCGGACCACTCACCGTGGAAGATTGCCAAAGTAGCGTTGGATCGTCTCCGTTTTCACCACAAAGGACTAATCAGGAGACGACAAGCCAGCGGTCATATTCCATGGTGGCGCCTGTCATGGTCATTGAGACCGACACTGTGGAAGAACAACTCAACAAAATGAAAACCCTTCTTGACGCACTCATGAAGGATAACGAGGAAAAGACCAAACAGATTGCTACCTTGACGAAAAATTTGGGAAAACGGCCTACGTCGTCATATCTCAGTGACAAAAGTGACCACGGTAGTGATATTGGCGATGATAGTGGAAAGCCAAACAAATCAGTTACCGCTGAAGACATCCAGGAAATGATCTCGAAAGCTTTCAAAAGTCAATTCGGCGGGAGCTTTAATTCGGGAAATCATCGTTATATCAAGCCTTATAGCAAAAGGATCGACTGCATGAGAATGCCCACCGGCTATCAACCACCGAAGTTTCAGCAGTTTGACGGAAAGGGCAACCCCAAGCAACATGTTGCTCATTTCATTGAAACTTGTAACACTGCGGGTTCTGTGGGAGATCTCTTAGTCAAGCAATTCGTCCGTTCGTTGAAAGGCATTGCTTTTGACTGGTATACGGATCTAAGCGTCGAGTCAATCGACAGTTGGGATCAAATGGAGAAGGAATTTCTCAATCGATTCTACAGTACCAGGCGTATTGTAAGCATGACGGAGCTCACCAACACAAAACAATGGAAGGATGAACCCGTCATCGACTACATCAATAGGTGGCGCGCGTTAAGCTTGGAGTGCAAGGATCGTCTCAGCGAGATTTCAGCTGTGGAGATGTGCGTCCAAGGCATGAACTTGGACTTGGTTTATATTCTTCACGGAATTAAGCCGAGGACATTTCAAGAACTGGCGACTCGGGCTCATGACATGGAGATCACCATCGCAAGTCATGGGGGACAACTATTCCGCCACTAAAACTAATGCAAAAAAAATGGAGGATTCCCAATAAGCTATGGCCACCGTCAAGGTCAGGGTCAATTCTCCAGTAAAAAAAACAAAAAAACAAGGCCTTCGTCAAATATTGGGGGCAAAGAACACTCCTAAGCAAGAGGGAAAACTGCAACTCCAAACTCCTAAGCAAGAGTCTAAACGGCAAGTCCAAGCTCCTAAGCACGAGCCTAAACTGCACCAAAAAAAAAAAAGGGAATTAAAAAAAAAATAAATAAATAAATAAATTCCCGCACACAAAAAAAAAAAAAAACTCCCCCACACAAAAAAAATTTCTCACACGAAAAAAAAACTCCCCTCACAAAAAAAAAAAATCCAAATCCAAATACAAACCCAAATTTCTTTGGATAAACAACGTTGGCTTGATCTTGTGGAATACTTTTTTTTTATTTTTACAAGTACGTAGGCAGCTTGAGTCTTGCTCAATTCCAGCCACACCAAAAAAAAAAAAAAAAAGTTGTTTCAAAGTCCATATATTGGGGGCATCAAGAATGCACAAATTGTATTCTTGCTCTTTTTCAATGTCAACTTTGAAGTAAAACTCAAGACTTGAAAAAAAAAAAAAAACTTTCAAGCAACGAGTGTCTTCAAAGAACTAATACGTCGAAGATTTGGAGAAAGCTTTTAAGCACCACATCGTTCGTCAAAATTATTATCAACAACTGACTAAGTCTTGGAGAAAATCTGGGGGATGAGATTTGGAGAAAGCTTGCAAGGACCAACTTCTTGTTTATGTAATACGACGAAAGATCAAGGCAAGCTCGCCGTAACTTCTCAGCGAAAGTCGTGACATGATTATTTGGAGAAAGCTCTCAAGCACCAAACATCGTAAAAAAAAAAAGGGTCTTCTAGTATTCCTAGTAACGCGGAATATAATGAAATTCGAATCCAAAGTGAAAGATGGCATCTCGTCGAGAGACTGTTTAACAACTTTGAAAAAGTTGACATGGCGTCGATGGTGTGACGAACGAAGTACATGTGACGAGTTTTCAGTTCCTTGCCACCAGCCGTCTAAGTTCGATGGAATGTCATCGATAACCAACACTCGCCGAAAGAACCCGTTATAGGAGGGAAAATGGCGTGCTTGACTTCGACATCTGCTTCGTCGCTGGCATTGTCGAACGTCACGAGATACTTCTTGTTCGTCTTTTGAGATTTGCCCATCTTAAACTGTACCATGCCGTCTCCTAAGACAATAATCAAAAAAATTATTTCCTTCACAAAAAAAAAAAAAAATGAAACATGTGGGAAGAGGATAGCTGGTATCACTTTGACCAAAAGTAACAACAAGACGGCAAGTTGCTCTCTTTGAAAATTTCTCATCTTGTTTTGTTTTTCAAATGAAATTCCAAACCAGAAATTCAATAGGAAAGCTTTCGCCTTTGTTGATTTCCTGTCAAATCCGAGACAAATTACACGAGTTTTGTCATCGTTTAAGTTTGTTTGTCACAACAGCTAGCTTCTCGGTTACGGCGGTCTCCAATAAACTCAACGGAGGTTCATGTCGTTATAAGTTTAAAAGTTAAGCGGAGACGATTTCAGAACCATGGTGTCACTAGCCGATGAGGATGACTGACAAAACTCCACTGACGGGAAACTCTGACTTGGATAAAAACGAGGACGCGGGCTATGAGTTCAGCAAATGTAGGTAAGTTTGTCGATGAATTCCGAGCAATGTTGTTTCCCCCACCATAATGACAAGCACAGAATGTCGAAACATAACCCAATGGTTATCCCATCGTCAAGCTCAAACGACCACCTCGATTTCGCAGTTCACACGCCAAAAGACGGGGTGATTTTTGAACTTTGAGAACCTTAGACCGCGTCAAGTTAACGATGGGCATTGGGATCAAAGGCATCAATGTCGTTTCGTCAAAAATCAATCCCTGGTGACTGGGGAAGTTCGCTTACAGCGTCGGAAATCAAATACTACCTAAAAAAAATATGGTTAGTAAATTCACACATTGCTCACCTACAAACTCGAAGCTTTGGCTTGATACGAAGCTAGCTCGGCTCGGAATTCGGTGAAGGCGTCGATTGAAAAAAAAAAAAGGGAGTCACAGTGTCTCGGAGGCTTCGTCGTCGGAAGGCAAGCTTGAGTTCTTATGCCGATGATATTGAATTGTGAAGCCTTCTATTCCTTTTATACATGAGCAACAAGACGGAGTTTTGGAAACGAGATATCGTCGGAGCCGTGTTTTGGAAATTCATGCCAAAACAAAAAATTTTATCTCACTTTTAAGCAAGTGGACGTATAAAAAAAAATCTTGGAAAGACAGTAATTGGCAAATTTTCAAAAAAAAAAAAAATAATAAAATATTACTCTACTTTCCTGCTGGTATTTCTCAAATTGAGGAAATATGATTTACTTTGGAAAGTGGTCAAGTAACAAGGTCAAAGCAAAAATTTGGACCTGACAAAGTCTTCAATTTGCCATAAGACGGATACACGCTGACACAAATTTACAATATGCGACTTACGGAATCTGATCAAAGTCGAGAAGCAGACAAAAGATTAAGTCCGGAAGGAGTTTAGTAACAAAACTCAAAGAGTCGAGACCCGGTCGTGCCTAAACACTTAAAACGTGTACATGACCGAATCTCGAGGGGGCAATTTGTAGGCACGTAAATTTTGTATAAGTGCCACGTCGGAGGTCAAAAGTCAAAATGTTGACCCGTCAAAGGAAAATAAACTAATATAATTGATTTGGACGAAATTATATTAAATTAGTCCATTTTAGTTATTTTAAATCCGGCTCGCTTATTTAAGTGACAAAACTCGTCAAATGGGTCAAATTCACTAAGACGGGTCAATCTCGCCTAGATGGGTCAAATATGCTCACATGGGCCGAAAAGACTACCAAGTCCATTAAGTGGAGAAGCCAAGCCTCTCATTTCTTATAAATACCCCCCTTAGCTCTCATTTTGAGACTAATCACAAAGAATCACAAGGAATGAGAAAAAAAGAACCACCCCACAAACACAAAAACTACACTAGAGAAACAAAACCTCTCTACAAAAAACCTCTTCCAAGAGAAATATTTAGAGAAAGACTACTCTACAATCTGACGTCAAGCATCCATTGCAAGTCATTTGAAGAGGAGAAATCAAATCAAAGGAAGGAGAACGAAGTCTTCAAATCAAGACCCTCCTTTAATCCGTCTATTCATCCAAATCGCGGAAATCGAATCAGTAGAATAACTAGTAGTTTGTACCCGAAATCATTTAAATTAATAAAAATTTACTTTGTTGCATTATTGTTAAATGTGAGCCGCCGTGAGACCGAGTCAAGTCATTCGAGATGTGGTCTGGGTCCGATCGTTTTGTTACAGGAGATTTTAGGTTCAAGTCATTTGGGCTGAGTCATCTTGGATGGGGGGTTTAAGTGTTTGGCGGTTCAGTTCAAGTATTTTCCTGACCGTTCATTTCGTGCAGGTCCGAGTCATGTGAATTGTAATTATTTAAGCTTTGTATCATGCTAGTCAATTTGAGGTTGATATGGGTTTAGTTTTGAAGGCCAGCTTGTGTTTGTCCGATTCACTCTTGGCTTGTGTGGAAGGAGTCAATCAGGAGTCACATCAATTGAATAGTATGCCAACCAAGTCCTTGATTTTAACGTATATATATGCATTGCATTGCAATGTGTCGGCAGCTTGGATTTGAATTTTTTATTTGAATTGCGTTGGATTTCTGTATTCTTTAGACTTTGGCTTCGATTAATTGTGTTGGACTGTTGGGTTTCTGTAAAAGTAAATACTCGATCAATTAATAGGTAAATTAAAATGTCCGGCAACTAATTTTCTAATCAATCTTATGACTCGGATTGTAGTCGGGATGCTGCAAGCCACCAGACAGCTGTAATTTCCAGTATATGGGACCAACGATGTGGACCAAGACGAGTACAGCCGACACGACCAACCCAGACTGTAACACATGGAGCAACGACCAGACGGCCCTATGCTACGACTGCCAATCTTGCAAGGCCGGAGTACTTCAGAACCTGAAAGGCCACTGGAAGAAGGTGGCGGTTATCAACATTGTCTTCCTCGTCTTCTTGATTATCGTCTACTCCATCGGCTGCTGTGCTTTCAGAAGCAACAGGTGGGACAACTCTTGGAAACCGTATAACGGAAGGTGATCCAACGTCAGTACATGTCCCTCAGGCCTTTGTACAGATTGAATCTCTGTTGATACTGGTTCATTTAGGCACTATTCTACTCGTGCATTGCTTTATGTTGTCTACGCTAGCCGACTATCTGCTTAAACATTTTAGCTGTGTATATGATCTCGCTTTTAGTATGTGACGTTTAAATGCTTCTATCGCTTCAATTCCTTTCCTTTTGTTTGTTGGCCTTTGATGAAAATTTAGAGTTGTAGGTTTTTAGTCCAAGGTTAAACTTTGGAGCTTGCATATGTAAAGTTGAGCGATCCTGGAGTCATTCCTTGGCCTCTCTACAGCACACAAAGTGACATGACAGAAGCCAAAAAATCTGTAAATCAAACCCGTCTAGAGCTAACCCGAGGTTAGACTAAATATCGACATAGCCTAAGTTGTCTAAATCCCATAAAACTAAACCAATCCGATATGACCATGTTTAAACTTGACAGACAAGTTGTATTGTTCGATTATGAGTTGAGTCAGTTTGGGCACTGTCAAGTCGTGAGGTTATTTCGAGTTAGGATTTTATTAGGTGTTTTAATTAAAGTCAAGTCATTTTGATATTCTGGATCGTTTCGAGGGTGGGAGTCGTCAATCATCTTTGGGTTTGTAATTGTGCACTTTTTGGGTATGGTAAAGTCAATTCGGGTCATTTTAGTTTTACCAGGCCTACCCATGATTCAATGATGAATCGATCAAATTTCCAAATAAAATCGACCTGACATTTAGTCTACCTTAAAATTACACTAATGTGCCTAGTCATAACGTAAATACTCTATATTTAATTAGCGTTCAAAATTTGAAAACTATTGACAATGTTAGGCCAAATTGGTAAAAAAAAAGTAGGGGGTTGTGGACAAATTGGTAAAAAAATATATTGTTTGGATAAATTGGTAAAAAAAAACACTTGTTTGGACAAATTGGTAAAAAAGATGAGTGATTGGACAAATACAACCAAAAAGAAGAATCCATTGGAAATTAGCATGTAATTAAATAACCCAATTTCTTAATTGCATATTCTACCCTACAATGGTTGTAACGTGTGACAACCATTTTTTTACTACTCTCTCTGATTCATGTTTGAACCGTAAAACTCTAAATAGACCTAACTCGTGTTTACTGACTCAAAAAATGATGATTTTTTTTTCAAATCATTCATCTTTTGGAGAAATATGATTTGGAAAAAAAATATCGAGTTAGTCCACAACTCCCCTCACAACGGTGGGTCCCACAAATAAATAAGTTTTTAAGTAATAAAAAAATATAATGGAAAATTTACCTCAAAAAAAAAAATACAACGGAAAATTCACACGGCCCTCTGAGTTGACGCTTTACACGAAAACCGTTAATCGGAAAACTTTAAGGGGACATAAGTCATGTTTACGGGCTAAAAAAAATGATTTTGTTGTTTTCATCGTTCGTCTTTCTGACAACTATTTAAAAAAAAAATCTTAGTCGTATTTGGATCCCGTGGCTACGAGGTTTTGTATGTCAAAGTTTGTTTGGCGGAAGAAACTTTGAAAGACCTTATCTCTTGATCATGAGTTCAAAGCTGGACTTTATTATTTCCCAAATCGTAGTTCTCTGATAGATGAACGATAAAAAGTTGTCATTTTTTGAGTTGGTAAACACGAGTTATGTCCGCTTAAAGTTTTACGGTTTAAAAAAAATTGGGTATTTCGTGTAGAATATCAAACCTCTTAAATACCGCGTGAATTTTCTATAATATACACACGATGAAAATGAGCAATTTTAATGAATACGCCAAAATCAAATATGAGGCATTTTGAAAGAATCAGATGGAGTAGTAAAAAATGGTTGTCCAACGTTACGACGGTCGACGGTCCTAGAGTAGAATATGCGATTAAGAAATCGGGTTATTTAATTACTAGTACAAGTTAATTTTTCATGGATTCTTTTTTTTTTTTGGTATATTTGTTCATCATTCAATTTTTTTACCAATTTGTCCAAACAATATACTCCCTCCTAGTCACTCATTTCTTCCCATTTCCCTTTTAAACAAAAATTAAGGAAATGAATTTGTACCACACAAAACACACTACCCTACCTACAAATGAATTTTGACCACACAAAACACACAACCTCACATCCAAAAAGGGAAAGAGGGAAGAAAACACTACTTACCCAATAAGGAAAGAGGGAAGAAATGACCGACTAGGAGGGAGTATATTTTTTGACCAATTTGTCCAAACAAGATTTCTTTTTGACCAATTGGTCCAAACAATTTTTTTTTTTTACCATTTTGTCCACAACCCCTCATTTTTTTTTACCAATTTGTTAATTTGGCCGATAATGTTGTGACTTGAATTGAATATGTTATCACAAGAATTGTACTCACAGTTTTATAGTGTTAGAGTGCAAACTCATGTCCCACATCGCTTTATAAATGTCCACAAATATGATATACGAGGCCTTTTGGGAAGGAGCTATCCGTGAGGGCGTGGCACAAAGCGGACAATATCGTACTATTATGAACCGTGGACACAGGTGCAACAGAAACCAACACGAGTTATTCACGCTTCCGCACAACAAGTGATATCAGAGTCCAAGAAGTGAGGTTCACTACGGTTGTCGAAATTTCACTAATGTTAAAAACACTAGAAAACTAATGAGGATCACACAAATAACAAATAATAAGACAAGATTACCAAAGATGTTCAATGATTATATTTAAAATTGTAGTGTACTAATAATATGTACGAGTGCTTTCCAATTGTCAAAAAAAAAAAAAAAAAAAAAAAAATTAATATGTACGAGTACTAATGTAGTACTCATGTATGAACGTTTTATTTTTGGGTAACGTAGTTTTACAATGAGTTGGTGATAGATTTTACATTAATGTTTGTGTACAATGATATCCTTCGTCTATTTTCCACTTAATTTGGATATCCTTGTCACAAATACAAATACCACCACCAATAACAAAGAATTTGTCCCAAAATTATTTGAATATGCCAACTACTTCGATCAGTCATCCCCCGTTTTAAGTTAATCTTCATTTGATATCGGTGCTCAGATGAGGTTATATTACCAAGCCACGATGAAGAAATCTCAGGCCGGCGAATCGTTCAAAAAAAGACAAACGACACGAGGCTTCCTTACGACTTGAACAAACTTGAAGGTACCTGGATTACATTGAAATGCAAACGTCGTAAATAGCAGCACTATTGTTCTATCAACATGTTTAAATTATAACAGATGTAACAACTCCCAAATTGCAGCGATTCTGGCATCCCGGACGGATAGCTAACACATGCAAGTGAGGCAGAAAATAATATCAAATGAAATCAGCCTAATTCAACTAACATTTTCATTTATATAACTATACTCAAACTGAAATCAAGAAGTAACTTCCTGATATGGGTCAGTCTTATGATCACCTTGACAAGAAACACACTTTTTCGGAGATTGTTGTTTCTGATTAATATGGCAAACTCACCTCCCCACTCCAACTCCCCTACCTCAAATAAGAAGTTACTTCTACAAAGTAATTTTTATGTGTAAAGGACTCTACAAGGGCAAAGTTAATGGGCTAAGTACCCCATGTAATTTTTAGTCCCATATCCAGCCCACCGCGCAATAAGGACACTACTACGTATAACCACCACAAGTGGTTGGGGTGGGTTCCATGCAGTATCGGGTTTACATGTCTCATTAACACCCATAGTGTTGAAACCAATCTACTTTCAAGTAGAGTGAGTACTACTTCGAAAACTGAACAAAACACCTAAACTTCCTTCCCTCTCTACTCTACCCACAACCCCAGTCGCCAAGATTCAAGAGGGGAAGGGGACAAGGCATATATTCAGGTTTGTCGGTAAAGCTTTTGCTATGGCATATATTAACATACCTTCACATGATGTGGCATGATTTTGACATCAAAAGGTGAGTGAAGCCAAGCTTCAGGAGGATAAAACAAGAAATTTTCTGGCTTACTGGTATACACATCCGCATACTGATGGATGTGATAAGCAAACGAAGATTCTTGACCAGTATCAGTGAGGAAAGTGGCACCAAAAGTTTTGTTGAACATGTTCTTCATTGTGCATCGTGACTTCTGCCTTTCGTCATTAAGCTCTTCCAAGAGTGACTTATATGCCTCGCCTTTTTCTGAGTTAACAACAGTCGCATGCAATCTACCAAGGAGTTCTTGAAAAATATGGAACTTTGCCTGTACCAAAACCCGTTAAGGTTTCATATAACATATGACTAAAAATAAGAATGAGGAGAAAATCATTTGATTTGAAGTCAACTGTATACCATGTTCATTGGACATATAACTTGAGCTTCTACCATTCTTAACAAAAAGAAAAGGATAGTGGGGAAGAGATTTGTGTAATTGTGTGTAAGATAGTCATCATCCAATATCTCTAGTTAATGCAATAAGAGATCCACACCTTCATCATTGTCTTTTCTTATGCTTTGTGTAGGGTTGAGTCGACCCCAAATCATTTAGGGAAGGGTTAAGGCTCTGATGATGTTGTTGTTGTATGTGTTGTGTAAGGTTGTACCATCTCTAATGGAGCTAAAGCTCACTGGTCTTTGGATATGATGACAGCAAACCAGACTGGTTCAAGATACCATTTGTACTTGTTATACTGTAAAACAATAAATAGTCTATGGAATTCTCAACCTAATTTTCATTATGTGACATCTGAAAACAACCTTAACGTGTTTTCAAAAATGCAGAGGTGAGGCTACATTCACATCATTCTTCTTAGGCCGTCACAGGCAGAAGCCTTTGAAATTGAGGCAAAGTTCACATGCTTTACGTACAGATGTCGAAGACAAGAAAACAAACAGCAGAAACAGCCCAAAAGGCCACAAAGTAACTTACATTTTTGCTCGAAGAGATAACATTATATTACACACTACGTCTTGAGTGATTAAAAAAAAATCTCATCCTGCCTACGTAATTTATTGAGGTTTTCCATCATGGCCCAAAGTCCAAATTGCTTTAAAAATGGAATTAAACAAGCAGATGCGAATACTAAGGTTAAATAGAAGTGCAGTCGTGGCACAAAACCATATGTTACCGACAACAAATAAACCATAAGACACTGCGCTGGAATGTCGTGAAAAGGAAAAGCTAGGAATTCAAAAACTAAACCTAAACTGACCAAACTACGTTCATTTTCTTTTTCACAGGTATCAAATACTCGGTCATATGCTTTTACTCAAGATATTTATGTTACAATACAACCATGTGAGAATTTCAAAAGAAAGAACCAAACTTTAAGGCAAAGTAAGTCATTCAGATTAATAATCATCGTATTCCATCTCCCATCGCACTGACACCAAGAACTGGCCTGTACATGACACTGTGAGACAGGGATGCAAGACCCCTCCTATTTTTTAGACTCTCCGTTAACTAGGGACGTACTTGAAATAATAATAATGGTACCCCTCTTTTCGACTGAATTCCTTACAGTTTTCTTTATGGGTCGTTCCATGGGATTCTTTATACTTCTATTTTTTGACAAACGATTTGAGTATAAAAGTGACTTTATTCTATCCACTTCCTCCCTAACTCTATTACTAAACAAATATCAAAGTACCAAACCAAAGGACAAAGAACTGAGTGAAACAGAGGAAGTGGTATATAGCTGAACACTACTGACAATCAAGATAGTTTAATAATTACTTAATCCGTTTGCCACAAGTGAAATACAGACTGCATACACAATTTTTACCTGCTCAAAACGGTAGCTATCCTTGTTCTGCGTTCGTATTTCGTTCTGCACCAATAAAAAAATTATGACAATTTGTGATGACACGATATTTGAGAAATCTCGAATGTCAAGTCAGTATTATCTAATAGATATCACATGTATTCTAAGATCAGTGATAAAAAGTAAAGGATAAGAAGCGGGGATAAGAAGTAGGAAGAAACAGAAACCACATACCTCCAATTCATAAATGATAGCAGCCGTACGCCACCCCGCTTTTGATGGCCCTCTGAGATCGCTAAACAAATGGTCCCCAAAATATATAACCTAAATGTTCAGAGAGTGTAGAGATGAAGGATCAGATGATGAATGTAAAAACAAAAATTTTACAGCTGAGGTTAAAAGTTAAAACATATAGAACATTCCCTTCACATTCTAACAAGAACAAACAGCAGAATACGATCCTAAACATACCTCGGGACCGCGCCACTTTGTGATTTGTAGAAAGGATTTTAGGCATCCATGGTAATATATTTCATTAGGAAGAAATTCGTCCACCTTGGAAAATGCCAACCTGTCTCTCTTGGTGTCATAGCATCTGCAGCATGGAACTAAGGAACATATCACTAAGATGGATAAATTACCAGAATTTTTCACGAGAATTACTAAAGCTGATGTCTGTTAGGGTATGCCACATAGACCATTTGAGAATGGAAGAAAAAAAGAAAGACCCACAATCACAAACGGTCTCATAGTCTCATAGAGTCATAGATGATTGATGAGCAGAAATAACCAAACAGATTTTCATCGCCGGCCTAAACTGGATGTGACAAGAACAAGTAGATAAATACTAAGAATGTATGTCACTCTGCTAAAAGGAACTATTATAAATGCACATAAAACATTGAAGTGATTGAACAATATGATTATAGGTCATATACCAACCACCTCGCTTACCTCACCTTAGGCAGGCTCATAAGGCACTGGGGTGATGTTATTGTTGTTGGTTAAACAGAGTGATTACAGCTTAAACTTCATTGATAAGAATACCAGAAAGGTTCCAGTTCATAGAACATTATGAGTGCATAAGAAAAAAGTTTTGAGTTGGGGCTAGTTCAGTTCCAATTTGCTTTGTTCATAAGTGTAGGGTCTCATTTGTTACTACTCTCACAGTGACCATTTTACATATTCACCAATGTGTCAGGATTACAAGAAACCAAATAATTAACACGAGGATTTACACGACAAAGTAAGGCAAGGAACTTGAACTGCTCAAATTTTCGCACACAGTAGCGGTGATCAGTTATAGAATGTTAATGGAACCAAGAAATGTACCCATGAAATAAGGGGATTCTTTGATTTATCAGGCCATCATACTCTTAATACATTCAATCAAAAGCAACCAAGAGCAAAAGGCAATTACCGGAATGGACGCTCTGATTTATAAAAGTCTGGCTTATTGGCTTTAGCAATGACTACATCAAAAAGTTCTCTCCAAGAGTCTCCCCCTTCCAAGGAATCCTAGTGAACACATTTGAAGCACACCAAATAGTAAATGGTTCATCATTCTCCACACATATACGTTAAAATTGACTGAGCATACCTTTTAGCCAAATAGTCATTCACACAGAAAACAATTTTCTTATCTTGATAGCAAGAGCGCAATGCAATGTAGTGTCACTAACGATATTTATAAACAGAAACCATGCATGAAAAAAAAAACCTAATATGCCCTTTTTCCCCAGTCTAAGTGTTTTGACTGCTATGTCGTAAGAAAGAAACAGGAGCCAAAACTTCTCTTCAGCCTTCGGATGATCTAATATAGTTTCCTCAAAGGATACATGTAAAAGCATTGCTTTCTCACACCAGAGTCCCCAACACCACCACCTTCACCCCACAAACATCCCATATGACAAAAAAGTAAGACGAAAGATAAGTTGTAAGTTTCTCTGAAACAGAAACAGGCCATCGGGCACAGAGATGCATAGAAAAGACAAAAGCGTCACAGCAGTGAGAATTACCTGTAACAGAAAGCGCATGCCTCCATCAACAAAATAGAATGGCGAGTTAGTCAGCAAGAATAATTTTTTTCCTTTCTCCCTCAGCATCCTCAAAAAGCAATACAACTGATCCTGATAGATAGCAAACACAAGGCACAATAAACAAAAGATGATAAGGAAGCATTTCTTCTCAACTCCTACCACTGCCACATCATTTTATGTCAGAAACATGAGAGCCAATACTGTCAAAAAATTATCTTAAGAAAGGGAAGAACATTCCCATAGTGTTTTAAAGTGGAAGGTACAACTTGTGTGGTTATGATGGAGTGGAAGACTGAGAGTACATTTAGGCCGTGAATATCAGTTTGGAGGGGGGGGGGGGGGGGGGGGGGGGGGGGGGGGGGGGGGGGGGGGGGGGGGGGGGGGGGGGGGGGGGGGGGGGGGGGGGGGAACGTTGCATTGCACCATGCATGTACACATGTGGCAAACTTTTTGGGTTGATAAGAAAGACGCTGCTTTAATTTTAGAATTGGCAAGTAATAGATGCCTCTCCCAACGAGGCTACTTGATAAGAAAAATGAGTGTTTAAAAGCAATCACTATGATTGCCTTTGTGAATTCAATCGGCATATGATAATAGCAAAACCCCGACCTAAGAGAATCCGTATATTGAGTGAGAAGAGTAATAGTATCAAGCTTGATAAACAATGATAACAAATTACAAAAATCAACATTGGTTTGGCAGAATATCAATATCACTTACGTTTTTAACGAGGTACTTGTGAGGATCAGCAATTATTGCTCTGTGAGCCAATCCACTTCTATGAACATGCTGAATAGCATGAACGATATCTTGATAGACATAAGAAGCATCAAACTCCAGTTTTTCATCAACAAAGTGTTGCACAACGTCTGCAATCAAGCATGCCTTCAAAGTAAAAAATAAATGAAATTTCAGAAATAAAATTAAAAGTAGGACAGAAACATATAGAGACAATAGATACTCCCATTGGGTTCAGGATTTTTATTCACAAGGAGTAGTACCAATACTTATGTTTATTTCTTCTTTTTTTTTCCTTTTTTTCTTTTTTGCACCTCAAAGACGATTATAAAAGAACAAAAACATAAGTATTGCCTACACTTCAACTTCTTGATTCTTGTACACATCAATACATGAAAGCATTCCTTAATGAGAAATAGTAGATGCTACATAGCTATTTTCAAAGTTGATGACGCTATATAAGGCCTCCTTTAATTAGATAAGGCAATAGCAAATTAACAAAAAAATACGTAAGCCAATTAATAAGGAACCGGCTCCTACCAGAGAATTTCATAATATACGTACAAACATGTCTCTTTTTAAACCCAAAATCGAGTATATAAAATTCGATTTTTTTAAACCCAAATTCGAGTATAACAAAAGAACATGCCTTCATACTTCCAAGTATAACGAATCCGATTTTTTTCCATCTCTTACAATCTTGGGATTGTTTTTCTCCAAAAAGTTACTTTGTACTTCCTCCGATCCAGACAAATGGTAACATGGGGAAAATTGGAGTATTTAAGAAAAGGTGGAAAAATTAGGGGTAAAAAAGGAAAAGGTAGGTGGGCCATGTAATTGTGTGTTTAATTGTGGGTTTAATTGTGGGGTCATGCAATGGCATTTTGTGTAAATATCAAATGGGTAGAAGGATAACTTGGTAATGTAGTGGGCCAAATAAGGTATGTTACCATTGGTGTGGATCGTCCGTTTTAGGTAAGTGTTACCATTGGTCTGGATCGGAGGGAGTATTATACTATTTTTATTAATAGTAGCTCTGAATGATCCCATTAATACTCACAAGTACTTTTGCATCATATTTTTGTCACGAAAGTTTTAGCTAGGGTCTATCACAAGTAAGAAGTGTAAGTCGAAGACTCAAGATAACAAGAGGTTTCCTATCAAAATAAGAGCTATCAATGGCCTTTACATATTTAAGAAGTTCATTTATAAAAGATACAAAGAATAACTCTAGCGACAGAGCCTAACTACAACGATGACAAGAATAGTAACAACGGTGCTCAATGGCCCTACAATTCAGATAAAGAGATAATCACCTCACTAAAGCAGAAAAAATCCATTAAGCTAACAAGTCCACGTGCTTGGTCCCGACCAATATGTCTTGTTCCATATATCTCTATTATCTCCTCCCGGCTAAGCTGGAACAAGTAGAGATTGATCATAACAAATGTCAGATAACATAAATAAGATTTGCTAACCACAGGGACTCAAATGAGTTGGAAGCATACATACCACATAATTTGGTGAACATTACAAACATGGCACAAGTTTATATATAAACTCCACGATAACTTCATCATGCAAATAAGATACAATAAAATTAGGTGGATGGCGTTACCATTCTTGTCATGATATTAAAATTCGGTTGGAACTTGATCTTAGAATTGGTTATTGTGGCCTGATCATGGTCGTTGCCTCACAAATAAAGCCATTACCGCCTCAAAACGCAATCATGGTCACCTTCAAAACCCCGGTAATTCTATCACAACCCATGTTTAATAGCATAATTGTCTAGCAATAATTATTGTCTGTCATACATAAATATAGGACTAGCTCACAAGTCACAACAATAACCTTGAAAAAGACACTCTTATTCTCTCCTCTTCGTATCTCCCACCAGAACTCATCCCCTCTATCCCCCATGAGTTGAGGATACAGAAGAAATGCTTCTTAATATTTATCAATTGATTTAACTAAATAAATGATTGAAGGAGCGGGGCTACATTGATTCTGTGTTTCCTTTTCCAGAATTTTCGATTGGAACATATTCAATAATTTATCCCAAAATTCACTAATGCATAATACTGCGTAGCCTTTGACAGTAAGAAAGTTTGTTGATGCAGATTAAGCAAGGATGCAATTTCAGCATATGTCCATATTTGGAGTCCCTAGAACCTAGTGACTCTTTCACCAAAAAAAGAACCTGCTGACTCTGCATCCATTTGAGGTCATGTATTTCAACTGAACTTAAGTTGTCTGAGGATTTCACCTTTGTTACGTTATATTTTCGGTAACATCTCAATAAATTGCTCATCTAGTTTTTCAAATTGATAACTACTAAATCCCCCCCCCCCTCTCCCCCATTTGTAGCTAATTCTCTATAAGAATACGCTTCAGAGGAAAAGAAGGTTCTTACACCTCTAAGTAATTTTCTCTGCGACTCTCCACATACACTATCAGATAAAGTTAAAGGCAGTCAAAACATAAGACAAGGCATAACCATAATATAAAAAGAAAGAGTAGCTATCCACCTTACGACGACCAAAATAGCAGCCTTCAGGCTCGATTGACCCAAAGAAATCGAGCTTCAAGAGGCACCCTTTCAACTTGTCATAGTACAATCCCCTGATAGGGAAGGCGTGGTCATATTTGAACTTCAAGCAGCTCTCTGGATACCTAAACTAAAATGATAACAACCAACGTGAGTTTTCACTGAAGTTTTGAGCTAAGCACAGTTAACAAATGTAAAAGTCTACCCTACCTCATTGACCAGATGCTCCTTAGCAAGGTCATAGATTAGAGTCTGCAAATGATCCGAGTAATGTGCGAGTGTATAATCATAGTCAAAACCATAAACTTGGATATCATCAAGCCTCAAATTCTTATTTACATATATCCCTACACATTCAAGATATTACACTTATCAATCCCATGATCCAAATTAGCCATCAAATTTATAAGATAGCATATAGTACTTCCTACTCCAAAAGATGAGAATAGTAATCATCATTTAGCCTTGTGTGAGATTGTTGTATGCCAATGACCAAATCATATTTTCACTCATAAAATGAGGTGTGTCACATGAAATGATCCCGCGTTGTATGTACAGTTGTTTGCCGGTACCCATTCTAATTCAGTTCTTGTAATCAAAAGTTCTTCAACAACTACAAAGCCTTAACCCCCTCCCTTCCTTTTTGTCCCTGAGAGGAAGTATAGTGCGGTGTGCGTAGCAAAAACAAAGAGCGGGTATGATTTGACAACGCCATCGAATATTTTCCAAGTGAAAAGGTGTACTCGGGTTCTTAGTTTTCGGATGGGGTTGTCAAGTTGTCCTTAACCTTGTATTTGTGAGACGATATTACTAGTGGAGTTAAGTCACGTATTAAGGCTTACGACAAACCACATTGAAAATCGTGTTCTTGATCATTCATACAAATATTTGTGCCAACTCTAATTCCTCCACACTCATTAATGTCATCTTTTAATGGTCGAAAAAGCACAAGTTTAAACTCAATTCTCAAAGAACAATAATTTTAAAAAATTATACCATCAGGGTTCATCTTAGGCATAGACTTAAGTGTCTCAGGAATAATCGAGAAACTCCGCTTCGCAGCATCAAATTCACGTCGAATTCTCACAACCTCATCATCAAAATCCTCGGTTTCAACTGCCAACACTTTTTGCTCACTGTAATTCCGGCAGAAACTCCCCGTCAATCCTGAAAATTCAACATTCAATTATTAACAACATTAAAAGAAACAATCAAATTCATCAAATTTACAAATCAAATAACCCAAAAACATCAAAATTACGACAGTGAATAGCGAAATTGAGAACCTGAAAGCGAGGCGAGATGATGAGTTAGAAAGGGGCGGGAAGTGTGACGGAGGAGACTGCGGAAGGAAGCCATGAGAGAATTGAATTGAGGAGAGAGAAATTGAATCAAATTGGGAAATGCATCAAATTAGGGTTTGTAAATTAGTTTGTTAAGGTAGTTAGAAAGATGTGAAAATGGAGGGATTTTGGAGGCCACAAATTGTCAAATATATAGGTGGTTAGAAATAGAGGGAAATCAAGGCAAGTGAAATACAGATTTAGTTACAAGAGGTGTGTGTGATCAAGTATGTAGTGTTTGCGTCACTCCACATTCATGACCATGCTAGTGCCAAGGGTAGATAAAGCTAGAACTCGTAAAATTGAGTCGATTCGAATGATGGTTTTCACTTTTCAGGTAGTGGTGGACCTAGGATTTTCAAGGTGGGGGACAATTTTTTTTTTCGAGATGTGATTGTCTTAATGGTTTTCAAAAAACCATATTTTTTAAACCATTAATTGTAATAATCGCCATTTTTCGAGTAAGATTATTGGGAAATTGGTATACATTTTGAGTTAAAAGTAAGTAGTTAAGATAGTCATTTTATGGGTTAGACGATTAATAATGATGATATTAATATTTGGGAATATTAAGCGGAAACATAGAGTGTCATATTATATAATAATAGTAATATGGAAATCGAGGAATTAGGAAAGTATTTAATTTAAGAAGAAAAAAAAAGAAACTCGGTCAAACCGAGTGAAGGACCGGATTTTTGGTAGTCCTAGAGTCCAATTAGGAACATGTTACCTTCTAGTATAAATATCCTAAGTTGTTTCATCTTAAAACCATATTGCAAATTTTAAGAGGTAGACAACCCTATTTTTTTTAACCTTTTGTAAGTTAATCTTCAACCTTCTCTTTCTAAAGTTTTCATCTTTAATATTTGCAAACATGTTTTAAGTTTTAGTGTTTTTTAGTTTATCACATAATCATGATTAGGGTCGAGCATAATCACCTCTAGTTGGAACTAGTATAATTGAATTAGAGATTAGGGTTTCACCAATTCTCAAAATCTGTCTCTTGTATTGTCGGATTTATTTCATCATTATAAAGTTGTTAATTTCGAAAACTTAAAGAATAAACTCATATTTAATTTAAGTCTAGTTTTTGCCTGTTAAATTTCGTAACTTTATACCTTACCGTTTAGTCGCAATAAATTATTTTTGAACGTCTATCTTCGCGAATCTGAAGTAGCATAAGATTATTTCGAAAACCTAATTTATAAATCGAATTGGTACTTGAAATTTTTCACACATGAATTTCAAAGAGTCTAATTGATGTTAGACATTGGTTTTACTCAAAAATTCTTTGCTAAACTTATTATAACCGAATACTTTTTATGTGACGAAATTCGTCATTGTTTGGTAATCTGTCTGTAAACTCATGTTGACTTCGGAATTTTAGGATAGGACTTCTAATGAAAGTTGTATATAAGAGTCCTAGGTCATAAACCCAAATAGCCTGGCATAAAAAAAATTAGAATTAGTTATAGATTTTATAGTAAGTCTGTTTTATTTTGGAAAGTCAGAAAGATCGAGATTTGTAGTCTAAAATAAGATTACTTTTAGATTGTGTTATGTTTAGTTTAGATGTTTGGTTAATAAACATTAGGGTTGTATCAAAGCATGGTGTTGGCTTAGGATTATTTAGGATGGTTAAGGACTCGTCTTAATGCGAGTTTGGTATTATGATTGTAGATCGTATCTTCCAAGAAGAGGAATGCTAAGAGCTTGTTGGATATTTTCTTGCAATTGGTAAGTTACCAAACTTACTCAATATGAATATGTACGATAGTGTGTGAGTATGGACTCAAATTCAAATCTCAAAACAAATTAAAACCAATCATCTCAATCCATACTCACACACCATCATACATATTCATATTGAGTGAGGTTGGAAACTTACGGATAGCAAGCAAAATCCAACAAGCTCTTAGAAATCTTATTCCTCAAAAATACGATCTACAATTATAGTACCAAACCCGCATTAAGACGGGTACTTAACCATTATAACTAATCCTAAGCCATTACCATGCTCTGATGCAACTCTAATGTTTATTAACCCAAGCATCTAAAATAAATTTAACACAAACTAATAGTAATCCTAACTTAGAATACAAATCTCGACCTTTATGACTTTCCATAATAGATTATACTAACTATAAAATCTATGAATAATTCTAGAAAAATCTAATCGATGCAAGATCAGTTGGGTTTGAAACCTAAGACTATTAGATATAACTTTCAGTTATATCCTCAAATTGTGAAGTTAACAGGGGTTTACAAACATATTACCAAACACTGACGGATTTCGTCACATAAAACGTATTCGGTTATAGAACAAGTTTAAAAAAGATTTATGAGTAAAAAAAAAGTTCTAACATTAACTAGACTCGTTAAACTTAATGTGTGAAAAGTCCACGTACCAATTAGATTTATAAATTAGGTTTTCGAAATAATCTTTATGCTATTTCAGATTCACATACGTTTTAGATAGACGTTCATAAAAAGTTTATTGCGACTAGACGGTAAGGAATATAGTTAAGAAATTTAACAGGAATAAACAAGGTTTGAAATAAATATGATTCAATTCTTTAAGTTTTCGAAAATAACAATGGTGAAATAAATCCGACAATACAAGAGACGGATTCTGAGAATTGCTGAAATCCTAATATTTAAATCAATTATACTAGTTATAATTAGAGATGATTATGCTCGACCCTAATCATGATTATGTGATAAACTAAGACTTAAAAAGCATGCTTACAAATATTAAAGATGAAAGCTTTAGAAAGAGAAGGTTGAAGATGAACTTATAAAAGGTTAAGAATATGGTTCTCTACCTCCTTGAATTTGCAATAGGGTTTTAAGATGAACCAACTTAGGTTATTTATACTAGAAGATAACAAGTTCCTAATTGGACTCTAAGACTACCAAAAATCCTTTCCTCTACTCGGTTTGACCGAGTTTCTCTTCTTTTTTTCTTTTCTTTTCTCTTAAACCAAATACTTTTCTAATTCCTCAATTTTCATATTATTATTATTATATAATATGACACTCTATGTTTCCGCCAAGTATTCCCAAATATAAATGTCATTATTATTAATCGTCTAACCTATAAAATGACTTTTTTAACTAATTACTTCCAACTCAAAATATAAACCAATGTCCCAATAGTCTTATTCCAAAAATGACGGGTATTATAATCTACCATCCTTAAAACAAACTTCGTCCTCAAAGTTTAAACTCCCCTAAATGAGATTACCTCAAAATACACTTACTCCAATTTATTTGACACTTAAAAATTTATATGCATGCATGGCATTACTAAACAAAGTACTAAGAAGGCGGGATATTACATCTCATTCCCCTTAAAACAAAACTCCGTCACCGAAGTTGAAACCATTCCATAATTCAAGAACTAGAACAACAAGTAACTATGCGGAGTCTTTCACGTTCCACCCTCTTAAATAAAGGTTACGCCTTCGTAACCAACAAAGTGTCATAGGCATAGGCATAGCCATAAGCTTGAAACAGTAGGAACAACTATCGTTTACAAGACTCTTAAGAGAATAGCACAAATATACATACTAATAACCTATATTATCACTCTTCCATGTCACGAACGACTACGACAACGTCTGCTCGATGATTTCTCTAAACACATCTCCTAACACCATTATTATCACCCACATCCATACCCATTTAACACTAGTCTTTAACATTTATCCATCAACCAACTACGCTCTTACCAACTCCTTGAACCCAATAATCATAGATTTTCTCCAATGGCTCAAAAGTCCGAATAAACGCATCCTCAATTTGTCAACTAATTTTAATAACTATTAATGATTTCAAAAAAATTATTCTGCTTGAAATTATAGTTACCCTTAACTTAATCCTTAATATTATACAATTATACCACCATTCACATCGACCCTTATACATTCCATGTTTAACATCACTAATTTAATTAAACAACCTTAATCAACATTGATTGAAATCTTCAAATTCCTTTCCCCATCATCTATCGAGCATAAAGTGATATAACTAATATGTCCGTTAAATATCTTAATTAATGATCTTTACGGCCAACCCATACTCTAGTAAATTTTTCATTTGCCATTAATATCTCTAGAATATTCACTCATACATGCATTTCTATCAATAACCAATAACCACAAACTTATAACAAGTCTTCCAAGTATAAATGATTTAATACATTACCTACATATCACAAGTTTTAAATGATTAAGACAAAACTCCTTATAAATTCTCTTAACTTCTACCTCAAATAGATAAGTGTTCCTCAATAACTCAATTTATATCATGTTAAGTCAATCCTCCATTTCAATCACTCTCTAATTTCATTCGTCATGTCCATCATGTGCCACTATAAATGTATTCCATAAGACCATATTTGTGTTTTTAACTTCATCACCTATATCAACTTTACTCGATCCCTATCGAATAATCATATAAATAACTCCCATAATCCTTTTAGTCCTCTTCACATCACAATCTAAGTCCACAATTGATCATAATCTCATGCCTCTTTGATCTCCATATTACCATGTCAAACCCTCAAACTATAATTTCTTGAAATCTACTGGTAATCTCTTGTTCTTAATTTCCAAGGGCACGTTTACATATATCTTACTGTGCAAGATCACACCACCCAGTTGGCTACTATCCGAGTGTCCATTCTATTTCAATAACTAGCATTCTTACTCATCATACCAATAATAACATAACAATAGGGGTACATCATCTTAGTAAATCGTGTTTATACAAAATAGTGTCCCATGTCACTACTTATACACACGAGACTTAAAATAATTAAAGTTGACTTCAATATTATGGATAGTATCTCATTCTACTACCCCTAGCATTCACTTCACACACTCACAAACAAGTAGACAACAACCTCATGGATAACATCTCATACTACTATCTATATGATTCAAATCATACATACAAATAGATGTCAATCGCATAAATGACATCCCATTGTACCATCCATATAATCGATATCTCACACAATAACTTGCACCCTTCCACTTGAAATAATTCAATTCATGTTATATATTTATCATGAATAATAGGCCAAAATTGCTAGCAAGTATCCATCCTTCGTTTAACTAATCAGTAAGCTAAAATCGCCAAAGCTTAATTATATCCATCCTTTATTGTAACATAATCATAAATATCCACTTTGTTTGATTACCATGCCCCAACAAAGTGGCTAAACTCACATATATCACATATACATACTACACACTCAATTCCTCGTATTTATCACGTACCATCAAAGTTCTAGTAAAGTTCTACTTTGATTAGATCATCATCATTCTTGGTCTTTTTTTTTTCTTTTGATCTTAATTTCCCCATTGGGGTATACCCCTCGTCCAAATCCAAATCGAAATCAAAATCAAATACTATCTCCTAATAACATGCTAGGTTATACACTCCATAGTTATCACTATCATAATCCATATGTTCATTGTGTATCTTACTCGGGTTTTTTATTGTCTACCTTAGGTTTTTTGTAGTTACCTCTAAACAAGCTCCTTGAATCACGGCGTTGTTCGTAAAATAATTTAAACACACGAACAATTATCTCTTTAACCAATGGGTTCATAAGGTCTAAATGAGTCTCTCAAACAACTATAATAATATAATTTCTCTTACTTGGACAAATGGTTCATAAGGTCTAAAAATTATACACACCACAAATCTAATCTCAATTATATCTTACATATATAATACGACCCTCTAGGCGATTCTTCCAAAACACTTTGTCAATTCAAGTATCTATTCACCTTAAGTAGGCTAATATTTTTAATATACCCGTAATAAAATTTCTTTACTTCACTCCAGATCAATGCGCTGCTCATCCCAAAGATTAAATTTTCTTTCCCCTCATTTGTAACAAAATTTAAAGTGACTCCTTAATACTAATTACCTCAATTATTCTCATTAAACAAGAAGTATAATCGTTTGATCTAACCTTTCCATTTTCTCAAAGTCATGTCGCCACCTAAATCACCAATGTCACCTATGTATTTAATCACAACTAAAACAAATGAGTGTTTTCCCTCTCATTTGAATCGACGGTGTTTTCCACAAAATGCATTAATAACCTATAAATTACTATTTACATCTCGTGGACTCAACCTCATCACCGATCAAATGGAAGGATTTTGGAGGCCACAAATTGTCAAATATATAGATGGATGGAAACAGAGGGAAATCAAGGCAAGTGAATTAGTTAAAAGATGTGTGTGTGATCAAGTATGTAGTGTATGCGTCACTCCACATTCCTGCAACTCGTGTGTGTTTACTGTTTAGTGAACTTTGTGAGTTGTGACCTTGCTAGTGATAAGGGTAAAGTCGCGTCACCTTAATCAAAGCAATCATAATTCACTACTAACTAATAGTCAGCGGTAAGCAAGGTATCGAATCCACATGGAGGCGGTAGTATTCTAATCTGTTAAACTAGGTTCGTCTCTTAAAGTAACAATTTCGGGGTTTTGAGATTTGTATTCTAAACTAATAGCAAACAATAACAATAATAAATAATAAACAATAACAATAATAGGTTGAAAACAATAAGATTAAAAGTCTAGGGTCTCAGGTTCACTAGGATTATTATTCAGGGGTAAGGATATAATCAACTATCATGCAATAAAGTTATCTAAGGTCACAAGATCGGTCGATTTAATTATGCCCTTTAGATCTACAATTTAACATGCGATCGCTATCATTAAACGAGTTCTATTCAATTATCGTAGCCTATCTTAGTCTTAACCCGGTCGGTGTCAATCCTAATTTGCGAGACTAGTTAATTAATCCTGGCCAGTAATCAAACAATTAGAATTAAACGATAACCATGCAATTGCAATTCAATTAATTAATCTACCTCTTCTAACAATCCTAGATCCCCTTTAAACCCTAGAAAGGAATTTAGCTACTTATAACGATATTAACAACAACGATAATAAATAAAACAAACATGATTAACAATAATGAAAGGAGTAACAAAGAATAATTAAAGAACTAGAAGGTAACTAATTGAATAACAAAGGAAGATTTAAGAATACCGATTACAAGCTTGAATTAAAGACAATAGTCTTGATGAATAAAATCCAGAGGCAAAGCAAATTATTTTATAGTTTCTAATATTAAAGCATGCCTAATTATGAAAGACGAGCTTTCCGTTTATAATACAAATCTAATTAATTAGGTTAAACTAGTTTAGGAAAATACGAAAAGCCGTCGAAAAACTAGGTTGCTCTATCGAACAAAGTGGATCTGCTCGATCGAGCAGCCATCAGCACGACTCGATCGAGCAAGGGGCTTCTGCTCGGTCGAGCATCCCTTCTTTTGGCTTGTTTTCTTCGATTGTCTTCATTTCTTCTCTTTCGTTCTCGATTTCCGTGCCTAACCTTCTACAATCCGACTCCGCCATGCTTCATATCTACTCAAAAAGCTCCAAATGCATCCAATCTGCATTAAAACATAACAGAAGCGGCAGAATCGATATTCTAGCTAAAATAGCATAGAAATAAGCAAGGAAAGATGGTAAATCAAGTTATATGTAACTAAGGGAAGCATCAAATATGTGTATAAATAATGATCATCAAACTCCCCCAAACCAATCATTTGCTTGTCCCTAAGCAAAGCACTCAACACTATACAAGGACAAACATACAAATGGTGAATGAAAAACTCTAAGCTAATGTTAATGCACATACAAATCCCAAGCTATCCATATCTATAACAAAGTAATGACCAAGTTGTACCAATAAAACAAATTCAAAGGCACGGGAAAGTAGAAAACGCAACTCATATTCCAAGATTTTACATGATACCGTAGTATAGACAAAAACCAAATACCTTTCAATCTTGCAAGGCTCAATTTGTTGGATTCTCGCGGATTCACTCATGCACTCATAAGTTTATGTAAGGGTGAGTTTTGTGAAGATAGAAAGAAATAGAAACACTCACTCAACTTATGAAACATGCATGCATTCTAATGTGATAGTAATTTCCCCAACTAATACGCATTCACTATAAAGTACATGAATCAGGACAAAAAGAGAAGCTAATGGGTGAAGGTATAGAAGTGGATTGTGGCAAGGCACATTTGGGAATGTGGGGCTAAGACCGGTAGTCGCAGCGACACTTACCAAAATAAATCTACAAGCTAAGACTAGCACAAACCAACACCGACTAGAGAAATCATCTTAAACTTTGACAACGCAAGAGAGATATTGATATTGCTCTCTGAAAAATGCATTAGACTCTAGTATATTCCCTTTCATTATCCCTTGAATAATTCAATGAAGAAACATATTTTTTTCTTTATTCCTCTGTTTTTTTTCTTCTTTCTTTTTTTTTTTTTTTTCTTTTTCTCATCATATCTTTTTTTTTCTTTTCTTTTCAAATCTTATGCTTCATCACATTTCTCAACAAAGGGAATAAATGACACAATTGCCAACATACTTGCTACACCCATTTGATATTCTTTTTGAAATCCCGACCCAACCATAGTAGACAAGTAGACAAGAAAACACATGCAACTGCGACTGTCCCGATAAGGTAGGCAAATTCTAGGAATGTAGCTATTAGATAGGTTATAAAACGGGCTACAAAAGGTTCAAATTGGCTAAACATAAAGAACTCAATAATAAGGGTATAAAATCAAGTCTTTTTGGCTATGTGCGGCTTATTTGAATAAAAAGAACCGCCTTTCCTCATGCACTTATCAAATGAACGCGTATAGTATCAAGAAACGAATGTCACACTTATGCAATTTGATGTTACACATTCCACAAGGAGTACCACACTCAAGCCTAAAGACAATGAGACCAGTTTATTGATGTTCCTGGCCTAGGAAGCTCTACAGACCTCAGAATTTTAAGTGGTTTACCAACAAAAATTGGCGAAATCTAATTAGCATAAGGTATGTCAAAAACGGTCAAGACTTGTACTATGAGCTTTGTTTTCAAAAGTAGCAAGTCAAAACAATGTACATGGACAACTTATTTGAGATTCAAATGCAGAAACAATGCAAATTATCATCATTGTTATTCAACTTCACCAAGACTCGACCTAATAAAATAAAAAAACATGTTTTGGATTTTGTAAATTTTTCAATTTTTATGATTTTTTTCTTTTGTTTCACACAACGGAAATAAACACACAACAGAAATAAAGACTCTCCCCCAAACCTAAATGTCACAGTGTCCTCATTGTGACGCTAACAGCACAACAAACACACAACAACCAACATCAGCAACCTAAAGGACACAACTAACAAAAGGGAATGGGAAATAACTAAAAGAAAATATAATAAAAGAAAGTACAAGGATAGATAATACCAGCTTTTATAGACATAGCTTCCCCCCAAACCAGCTGCAAAAATGGGGGCGTAGTGACCAGCTGTCACTACTGCTCATCATCATCATCATCATCCCTCTGAGTAGCACCACAAGAAGAGGCCCGAAATGGCTCACCAATACCACCAACGCATCCAGTCGGATAGGAGTATACCACGGACGACCCAGGCAACCAAAATCGTGACTAAACTCCTGGGAAAACTGCTGAGGAGTCACCCCATAATTATCGAACACACCACTCTCGTCACCCGGACCTCGGTAGTAGCTCGGCGGAGTCCAACCAGCAGTGGCATTAAGATCCGTCCGCATAAGGTTCTCCCAAAGTCCCCTCATCACCAAGTCATTATTAATGCCTTGGTGAATCCTAATCTCCCTCTCCAAAGCCGGATCATAGGTATAAGCAGGCAGAGGGTATGGGTACGGAGTCGGAGTGGGTGCAGAGTGTGGAGTCGGGGTGGTGGTGGTCTGAGCAGAAGAAAAAGGGGCGATCCGCCGACGAGGTCGACGGGTCTCGGTCAAGGTAAAAATAAGCTTAGGTGGAACCACATAAGATCGAGGGGGAGGGGTAGGTCCAGTCTCAGGATCATGGGAAGCCAACCGCTCCGTAGAAGGTAGACGGTTGCCGGTGTTCGGAAGAGCTATCCACTGGGACCCCCGTACTCGCCACTGAAATCGAGCGTTACTTAAAGTATTAATCCAGCAAAGTGTGTGGCGCAAGTACTGCTCGTCGACCCTAAGGGCATGTACCTCGGTCAAGGGTGTGTATCGACGGTCTCCCCCAAACCCAGCAAGTCGCCTAGCCAACCTAGTGACTAAAGCACCACAATCTAAAGAATGTTGGGTAGGGGAATTGACTCTCCAAAAAGCATAACACACTAAACGGACCAGGTGGAAATGAAAAGCATTTTCATGTTGAGGGTTGAGGGTAGAAGCAAGTAATAAAACCTCATGAGAATTTAATTTACTAAGGTCCTTCCTAGCAAACAAAAGGAGGCTAAAGAAACGCAAAAACAACCTTAAACAAGGATGTTGCACATCATTGAAAGCCATAGCAGTAACACGCACATCAGGAAGACCAGTAAAGAGAGAGAAATAATCAACGGCTTGAAAGCCGGAAGGGATAGCAACAAAAGCATCATCATTACCAAGAGAAAGACCCAAATGATTAGCCAATTCAGTATACGACAACACAAAATCCCTATTGAGCAACCGAAAAGACACACGCCTATTTACCTCGTCCCAATCATAGGAAATAAAAAAATTCAAGTGTCAGTGGTTGATAGGAAAGTTCATTGAGGGAATATAACCCACCAAACCCAATTCGGTCAAACATATCAAAAATAGCATTACCAAAACCGAGTGAACCGAGAATGGTGGTGCACACACAACGAGTAGGGTCCATAGGACGACCCATAAACATAGCAAAGCGATCATGTTGCTCATGTGTGCTGAAAACGATCCATGGGTAAGTGGGGTTACTAGGAATCGCTTCTATTTGAGGTTGTCGGATTAAACGGGGTTCTCTACGTCGCTTGCTATTTTCTACTTGTCTAGACATTACAAATTGAAGTAAATAAACCACATAAACACCACAATATGCTAAAAAAGACGGATATCAAACCCTAATTCGAAAAAAATCAAATTTGAGTCTAAAACGCAAGTAAGACGGAGCAATTAGTAATGCAAGAGTGATTAATTACTAAAGAACGAAGCAAGGAAGCAACAAACAATGAATTAAAAGCACAAAATTGAAGAATAAGAAGCAAACCCTAGATTCACGTTTTGGGCAAAATAAGGGAGCAAAAATACCAATTTCTTCACAAATTGCACTTAAAATAGGTAGAATGATGATTGTTGATGTTAGTATTGATGATGAATTGATGATTTGAAGTTGTTTGAAGGAGTGATTGAAGAGAATAAGGGTGAGGGGTAGAGCAAAAGAGGCGAAAGAATGAAGAACAATAAGAAAGAATTGGGGAACACCTGATCGATTTTAGAGGCCGCGGGATCGGGCTGACCGGCCGACTCGATCGAGCAACCTAAAAATTCCAAATTTTTGAGTCTGCTCGTTCTCGGGTAGATTGTGTGGATGTAAAACTCGATCGAGCAAGTGGCGATGCTCGATCGAGCAACCCTCAAAATTCCAAGTGTTTCTCGTTTTCTCATTTTTGTTCTTTCTTTCGTTTCGTTTTTAAAGCGACTTCCAATTTTATTACCTGCAAGCACTCAATGAAATTGTTAGATCGCTCCCTCACCGCACTCAATAAAATAGACCTAGATTAACTATCCAAACTAAATCTAATTAACCTATAACATGAATAACTAAGCTAATTGAAATAAAATTTACAAATGAAGTACAAGTAAATGCCGGGTTGCCTCCCGGGTAGCGCTGGTTTATATCGGTCCCGCACGACCGTGTTACCTCAAAGTCATAGTGATTTATCAAGAGTGAAAAGGTCGACAGCCTCTATCACTCCTATAAATGCTCCATCATAATAGATCTTCAAGCGTTGACCATTGACTTTGAAAATTTCACCCTTGTCGGTTTGTAGCGTAACCGACCCAAACTTGTTCAACTCGGTAACTGTGAACGGTCCCGACCATCTGGACTTGCGTTTACCTGGAAACAAACGCAAACGGGAGTTAAATAATAATACTTTATCACCAATTTTAAATTCCCGCTGCAGGATATGCTTTTCGTGCCACTTCTTGGTCTTCTCCTTGTAAACCCGGGCATTATCATAGGCATGCAATCGAAACTCATCAAGCTCGTTCAATTGCATAAGTCTTTTCTCACCCGTCTGTGAGAGATCCATATTAAGCTCTTTAATGGCCCACATAGCCTTATACTAAAGTTCTACTGGTAAATGGCACGCCTTGCCATAGACTAACCGGTATGGAGAAGCACCGATTGGAGTTTTAAAAGCAGTTCTGTAAGCCCATAAAGTGTCATCGAGCTTACGACTCCAATCCTTCCTGGATTTACTAACAACTTTCTCAAGGATAGACTTAATCTCCCTATTAGAAACCTCTACCTGGCCACTTGTCTGCGGATGATAACTTAACCCCCGACGATGTGTAACGCCATATTTCTTCAGTAAATTGTTAAGATGACGTTCATTAAAATGCTTTCCTCCACCGCTAATGAGAGCACGAGGAACCCCAAATCGTAGGAAAATGATATTCTGTAACAGTTTAACAACTGCTTTGGCATCATAAGTGGGAGTGGCAATGACTTCCACCCATTTGGAGACATTGTCGACTGCTACTAGAATATATTGATTACCATAGGAAGATGGGAATGGCCCTTGGTAGTCAATACCCCAAACATCGAATATCTCAACTTCCAAAATACCCGTTTGAGGCATCTCATGCCTGTGCAAAATATTACCCGTCCTTTCACATGCGTCACAAGAACGGACAAATGTAGTAGCATCCTTGAGAATAGTCGGCCAATAAAAACCCGACGGCATTACCTTAGCAAATGTCCTTGAGGGACCATGATGGCCGCCATATGAAGAAGAGTGACAATGAGAAAGGATGACATGTACCTCACCCTCTGGAATACATCGTCGATAAATGCCGTCGGCACACTCCCAGAATAGATAAGGATCATCCCAAAAATACCTCTTGACATCGTGTTGAAACCTCTTCTTTTGCTGATAAGATTGACCCGGAGGCATAATCGCCCAACCAAAAAGTTGGCATAATCGGCAAACCACAGAGTCTCCATGATAATGGCAAGGAGATGATCATCAGCAAACGAATCATCAATGAGGATGAAATCTCCCCCTTCAAACCTTAAACGAGACAAATGGTCAGCAACCACATTCTCTGCACCTGACTTATCTTGGATCTCCAAATCAAATTCTTGTAACAACAAGATCCAACGAATAAGCCGAGGTTTGGCTTCCTTCTTAGCCAACAAGTACTTCAGTTCTGCATGGTCAGTGTAGACGATAACCTTAGAACCCACAAGATATGCTCTAAACTTATCTAAAGCAAAGACAACCGCAAGTAGCTCTTTTTTCAGTGGTAGCATAGTTAACTTGCGCATCATCCAAATTCTTACTAGCATAGTAAATTGCATGTAGCACCTTATCCTTACTTTGCCCCAAAATAGCCCCAACTGCATAATCACTGGCATCACACATTATCTCAAACGGCAATGTCCAATCAGGAGACTGGATAATAGGAGCTGAGATTAGAGCTTGTTTAATCTTGTCAAAAGACTTAACACACTCATCAGTAAACACAAACGGGGCATCCTTATGGAGAAGCTTAGTCAATGGTTGAGCAATCTTTGAAAAATCCTTAATAAAACGCACTACAAGAAATCTTGTTTCAGGCGACTGTATTAAGGCGACTGATACTAGTAGTCGCCAATTTGGCGAATGAAAATATATTAGGGCGACCAAAAATAGTCGCCAAATTGGCGACTGAAACAATACTGCAAGATTATATAAAAAAACTCGGGCGACTGAAATCAGTCGCCAAATTGGCGACTGAATGGCCATTTGGCGACTGATTTCAGTCGCCAAATTGGCTATTATTCCATAACAACCAAAACTCATCCGCACACTTTTCTTTACTCATTTTTCTTCAAAGTCGAAAAAACCCGACTACAAAGTCGCCACCACCACTACTCCACTCCCTCAACCACCACTCCGACACTAGCTCCACCGGATCTTTGCGCTCTGCTTCTTCTTGTGTTGCTTTGTTTGTTCTAATTGGTGAAGGTATATTTGTTCTAATTTCAATCCTTCAATTAATTTAGTTTGTTTGTTTAATTTGTGATTCCTACTTGTATTTAGTTGATTTTATATGTTTATATAAACATTTGTGATGATTATTGGTTTAGATGTTAAATGTTTGTTGTAATTTGAATCCTTAGATTAATTGGGGGGTTTTTGATTAGTGGCAGTGTTGTTGATATTATTAGTATTGTTAGTATTAATTT